>OZ035826.1:1589808-1602308 GCA_964034765.1 Knipowitschia caucasica
ATAAATAAAACAAATAAACTAAACTAAACCCGTCGTCTTCATCGTCTCTGAAACATCCATCTGCGGTCTTCCCCAGAGCGTGCAGCGTCGCACGGCTGACTTTTGGAGCATCCTCATTCTCGCCCATTGACTAAAAAGCTTTTACTTAACGGCTTTTCTCCTGGAGGCTATGAATATTATCGATCTGCGTGTTTGCCACAACTCTCTCTCATCTATCTCGCTTTGAACGCTCGGCTTCTCATCATTTTATCCTGAAATGTGAGAATTGATTATAGGACGGGGCGCAGCAGGCAGCAGCTGCAGCTCTGCCACCTGACCGTTAACCCCTTCACCTCCAGAGAGCCGTCTGCAGCGTCCAAGAGCCCGTCTTCTGCGAGAGACTCCATCAACGAGCTTTTAGTAAGTAAGTAATGTTTATTTATATGGCGCGTTTTACAGACCAAGGACACCAGAATGTTCAGAGTTCAGATATTTTTTTCCATCCACACACACAGTACAACACCATCCGTTCACTCATTCATACCCATTGTTTATTAGTGGTAGTGGCCTAACCGGAGCAACCGGAGGAAACTTCCGCAGACACAGAAAGAACATGCAAACTCCACACAGAATCAAACCCAGGACCTTGCTGTGAAATGCAAGCTCTAACCGCTGTGTCGGCCTTTTTCTTCAGTTTTTCTTCCAGTCATATGATTTTAAAACATGCAAATTGTTGAGAGAGAGAAAGAAATTATTATAATTATCAAATGGTTTCTTAATTTTTAAACGTTCCCTCTCACATTTGCAACTCATCCAGACGAACTTTTTATGTCATGATGTGGATTTTTAGTTATTTAGCACTTTTATATTGACTCTAGCCATTTGGTTTCAGTTTGACTTCCTGTTCCCTGTTGATTTGCTGCGCCGCACCTGTGTCTGTACCTGTGCTCCTCTCTGTACCTATATCTCTGTGTCTATATGTACCTGTGTCTCTGTGTGTCTATATGTACCTGTGTCTCTGTGTCTATATGTACCTGTGTCTCTATGTACCTGTGTCTCTGTGTGTCTATATGTACCTGTGTCTCTATGTACCTGTGTCTCTGTGTCTATATGTACCTGTGTCTCTGTGTGTCTATATGTACCTGTGTCTCTGTGTCTATATGTACCTGTGTCTCTGTGTGTCTATATGTACCTGTGTCTCTGTGTCTATATGTACCTGTGTCTCTGTGTGTCTATATGTACCTGTGTCTCTGTGTGTCTATATGTACCTGTGTCTCTGTGTGTCTATATGTACCTGTGTCTCTGTGTGTCTATATGTACCTGTCTCTGTGTCTATATGTACCTGTGTCTCTGTGTGTCTATATGTACCTGTGTCTCTGTGTGTCTATATGTACCTGTGTCTCTGTGTGTCTATATGTACCTGTGTCTATATGTACCTGTGTCTCTGTGTCTATATGTACCTGTGTCTCTGTGTCTATATGTACCTGTGCTCCTCTCTGTACCTATATGTACCTGTGCTCCTCTCTGTACCTATATGTACCTGTGCTCCTCTCTGTATCTATATGTACCTGTGCTCCTCTCTGTATCTATATGTACCTGTGCTCCTCTCTGTACCTATATGTACCTGTGCTCCTCTCTGTACCTATATGTACCTATGTCTCTGTACCTATACGTACCTGTGCTCCTCTCTGTACCTATACGTACCTGTGTCTCTATGGTGTTTCTAAGGATTGTCCTGAAATGCTAATGCTAAATACATGTATTATTGTTTTAATTAGCATACATGGCATACATTATTACTGTAGAAGTATATAATTATTATATAATTATTCACAAAAACCTTAGCAACGGCCTCGTACAGAAAGGTTTCAGCAAATAGACAGGTCCGCTGAGCATTTGTTGGATTTGATGAAGATGAAGCCAATAATAATACAAAAGATTTTCAGGTACTAAACATTTTACGTTGATGGAAGCCACACATATACAAAAAGATCTATAAATAAACCTTTTATTTAGTTCCACGTCAGCAGCCGGCGCCATAACGCCTGAAATATAACAACGTTTTCTAAGTGATGAAATTCAGTGTTTTTCTGGAAAAGCTGCAGTCGACTGTTGAGCCACATCCTTCAAAACCACTTCTTCTCCTGAACACCAGAGGGCACTGCACACCCAATAATTCATAACGGTTGAGCATCTCATCCATTGTCTTTCCCACTTTGCAACTTTCAGATGTCAATTACACCCGGCAACACAAACAACACACAACACTGAGAAAAAACAAACAAGGCCCCGTCGTACACGCAACGCTTAAAAAGAATAAAAATGCAAATCTCTGACCCCGTCTCTGACCCCGTCTCTGACCCCGTCTCTGACCCCGTCTCTGACCCCGTCTCTGACCCCGTCTCTGACCCCGTCTCTGACCCCGTCTCTGACCCTGTCTCTGACCCCGTCTCTGACCCCGTCTCTGACCCCGTCTCTGACCCCGTCTCTGACCCCGTCTCTGACCCCGTCCATTCAGCTGCAGTAAGTTGCAAAGCCCCATTTGTGATACGCATCTTCACTGCTCATGATTTATTGATTATATTTACCCTGGAGATTCCTGCCTTATGTAAAAATATGGTACAATTCAAACCTAGTGATTTCTCTGATAACTGTAGGTCTCATCACGCCGGCCTCTTGTGGGTAGAAATATGATTAAGCTAAAATAGTATAAAACAAAGTAGCTTCTTCTTGTGGACCACCGATCATTTGGAAGTGCAAACGGGGTTGGCTTTACACACGTGCAGGGGTCCGACGCTGAAGAATTACAAACGCTGTAACCAAAAAAACAGAGAAACAAGGTCGGCCTATTAATGATTAGGATTTACTTTTTGTGCGAGGTAAGCAGCAAAAGTGTTGTTCCGAGGATCGTGGGGGTTCTCCTTCGCAGTGGGCGCAGCAGCCAGCGTGCGTTAGCAGGTAATTGGTCAAGGTTACGAGGCTCGATAAATCAAAGGCCTCAAACAGGGACGCGCCGACGCCCACGTGACGCCCACGTGACGCCCACGTGACGCCCACGTGACGCCCACGTGACACCCACGTGACGCCGTGTTGTTTCCAGACATGAGCTTTGTTTGGGCCCAAATCCTCCGCCACGATACAGTGTTTGTGCTGTAGATGCTGAGCTACTGCTGCAGAGACTGTTTGTTTGTTTGCACACCTCTGTCTTCTGCACAATCTGAGTGACTATCTGTGCTAAATGTTGTGTGTGTGTGTGTGTGTGTGTGTGTGTGTGTGTGTGTGTGCGTGTGTGTGTGTGCGTGTGTGTGTGTGTGCGTGTGTGTGTGTGTGCGTGTGTGTGTGTGTGCGTGTGTGTGTGTGTGCGTGTGCGTCTCTGTCTGTGTGTGTTGACAAACTCATACCTCTCCCCAGTGCTGTGCCACTGCTTAAAAAAAACCAAACAAACATCAACATTTTAATTTTGATGTTTTTTGTTGCTCCACCCAGAGGCTACTCCACCTCTGCTGCTGTGACCCATCCTGCTCCACCCAGAGGCTACTCCACCTCTGCTGCTGTGACCCGTCCTGCTCCACCCAGAGGCTACTCCACCTCTGCTGCTGTGACCTGTCCTGCTCCACCCAGAGGCTACTCCACCTCTGCTGCTGTGACCTGTCCTGCTCCACCCAGAGGCTACTCCACCTCTGCTGCTGTGACCTGTCCTGCTCCACCCAGGGAAATTTTGACATGTACATTTCTCCAGTGTGAGATCAATAAAGTTATATCTTATCTTATCTAATCTTCGAAGCAGATCTGGGGACTCGAACCTTTGTTCCCGACAGAGAGTTACTTTTTTTAACTATTATAATTGTTATGTCAGTGGTCACCTTGGAAACCATGACATCCTGGGACGACAGTAGCTCAGTTGGTAGAGCATTGGCCTTTGCGCCTGAACGTCATAGGTTTGAGCCCACTGCGAGACCTTCTCTACCGACTCCACTGCTGTTGTTGTGTCCTTGGGCAAGACACTTAACCCACTTTGCCTGTAGGGATCAGTCAGATGTGGGTATAGATTTTTTCACGCTGTACAGGAGCCTATTTCTGTTACTTTTTCAGTTCTCGTTCTTATTGTGGTTCTTAGGAATGAGGGGAAAGTGCCAGACTGAAACTCTCGTGGACCAGGAACCTTTTGCTCACACCAGTGTCATAAACCTAAGTCTCTCCCCAAAGGATTTAGAAATGTACAATACTTCCTGAATATTTCAAGTGTGTGTGTTTAACTTTAGGAATGAAATGGAAAACTGGATTGTTTACAAAGAATACAATTGCTAGACTAGTTTATTATTATTACTATGTTCAAGATAGAGATGTTACACTTGTTTTTTGAGGCTAGAGTTAGAGATGTTTTATTTAAATTAGTATAGAGTATATATTAGTATATATAGTATAGAGTTAATGTTCACTTATCTGTGTGCTCCTCATTCCTACTGTTCTCTAACTTGTGATGCAACACTGACATTTCCCCGCTGTGGGACTAATAAAGGATCCCTTAATTTTAATTCCAAGTCCCTAAAATAATCCGATGATAAACAATGATATAGATTTTCCAGAATGTCTCTTATTTCTTTGAAGAAGAAGTAGCTTTCGGCCATTTTTGTTGTGTATAAAGTAAAGTCTTCAAAGGAAACAAAGGTCGGAGTCCCCAGATCTACTTTTATCGCACAGATATTTTTTTAATGATGCACAGTAAAGTTAGTAAGCAACATGGATCCAACTCCATCCATCCATCTTCTTCCCCTTAATCCATTTCTGGGTCAGGGGGGTGGCAGTCAGAGCTGCACCCAGTTCACTCAGCACCAGCCCCTCACTGATCCTCTGCAGGTGCTGAGTCCACAGGAGGACGGCTGCTCTGTCAGTGACAATAAAGCCTTGATTTTTCAGCGGGGGCTTCAGGAAATGCAGGGTTAAGTGTCTTGCCCAAGGACACAACGACAGCAGTCATCAGTGGGAGTCGGTGGAAGGTCCCTTGAACCCACTTCAGGCTCAAAGGCCAGTGCTCTACCAACTGAGCTACTGTCGCCCCAAATTTCAATTACAGAAACTTAACAAAGGATTGTGTGTTTGAAGAGACTGAGCCCAAGTGCAATCTGTGGCGGATCAGAGAAGTTTGTCTAGAGCGGGTCCTCAATCTGCGGTTTGGGAGTCGAGCCTTGATTGGCAGCTCATATGACCTGTGTGTGTGTGTCTGTGTGTGTCTGTGTGTGTGTGTATGTGTCTGTGTGTGTGTGTGTGTCTGTGTGTGTGTGTGTCTGTGTGTGGCTGTGTGTGTCTGTGGCTGTGTGTGTGTATGTGTGTGTGTGTGTGTCTGTGTGTGGCTGTGTGTGTGTGTGTCTGTGTGTGGCTGTGTGTCTGTGTGTGTGTGTCTGTGTGTGTCTGTGTGTGTCTGTGTGTGTCTGTGTGTGTGTGTGTCTGTGTGTGGCTGTGTGTGTGTGTGTCTGTGGCTGTGTGTGTGTGTGTGTGTCTGTGTGTGTGTTTGTGTCTGTGTGTGTGTTTGTATCTGTGTGTGTTTGTGTCTGTGTGTGCATATGCGTGTGTCTGTTTGTGTGTGTGTGTCTGTTTGTGTGTATGTGTGCGTGTGTGTGTATGTGTGTATTTGTGTGTGTGGCTGTCTGTCTTTGTGTGGGTGTGTGTGTCTGTATGTGTGTGTGTCTGTCTATCTGTGTGTGTGTGTGTGTATTTGTGTATGTGTGTGTGTCTGTCTATCTGTGTGTGTGTGTGTGGGTGTGTGTGTCTGTGTGTGTGGGTGTGTGTGTGTGTGTCTGTGTGTGTGTGTGTGTGTGTCTGTGTGTGTGGGTGTGTGTGTGTGTGTGTGTGTGTGTGTGTGTGTCTGTGTGTGTGTGTGTCTGTGTGTGTTAACAAACTCACACCTCTCCCCAGTGCTGTGCCTTTCACAATGCTTAAAAAAAACAAAAACACATTAAAACTTGAATTTATTAAAATATGTACAACTAGTTATTTTACTGATATTTTCTAAAACACATCTGTGTAAAATTATTAATACTATGTTTTATCGTTTATTTTAGACAAAAGTTGAAAAACCCAAACACACCAGAACTCTGCACAGAAGACATCAGAAGAAGTCCATCTTTTTAAACTTGTGCAAATGAACAACAAAAACCCTTGGCATCAAAGTAACTCTTGGATCAAAGTAACTCTTGGCATCAAAGTAACTCTCCGATGGAAAGTCTGGAACACGAGACACTGTAAAGGACTAAATTATAAACTATTTTAACATTTTACTTTTATCGTCATTATACGCAAAACATGATGATGCTAGAATTACAATTATATTTGTTAAGGATATAAAACCAATATTCTAAACTAGTTTGAACACATATATAAAAACACATTACACATATTAACGTATTAAAACATTTCAGAACAGGCTCAAACTTAAAAACAATAATTCCACCTTCTCACAATCAGCACAGAGTGGTTTCAGAAGCAGCAGAACAACAGCACGTCTCACACTCGTAAACTATGCAGAGATATTGACACCAGTTTCTGTCGCCGTAGTTTCAACTCCGAGATTTCTTATTCCGCGACTTATCTCCAAAGAACAAAACAACATCCTCTCCATCATGTGCGCGGTGACATCCCGGCTTCAATATCGGAGGCATTTTGTGTCCTGGAGCACGAGGCTCGGTGCTCCCCGCTGAGGCTTATGAGACTGCTCCCTCCCCGCACCCTCACCCACCCTCCTCCACCCCCACCCCCACCCTCACCCCCACCCTCCCGCTCACTACAGTTGTGGAAGTCAGCACAGAATAAATCTTTTTTTCTCAGACAATAGCGTCGGTAGCAAACAGCTCCCGAGTGTCACATGCGCTCGGAAATGAAAAGGCTTTGGTGGTTTGTATGCACAAGGCTGACACCGGAGCACACGGAGGGGTGGGGGGGGGGGGGTGGTGGTGGGGGTGGGGGTGTGGTGGGGGTGGGGGGGTGGGGGGGGGGGTGGGGGTGTGGGTGGGGGGAGGGGGTGTGGAGGGGGTGGGGGTGGGGGGTGGTGGTGGGGGTGGTGGTGGGGGTGGTGGGGGTGGGGGTGTGGGGGGGTGTGGGGGAGGGGGTGTGGAGGGGGTGGGGGTGGTGGTGGGGGTGGGGGGGGGGTGGTGGGGTGGTGGTGGTGGTGGTGGTGGGGGTGGTGGTGGTGGTGGTGGTGGGGTGGGGGGGTGGGTGGTGGGGGTGGGGGGGGGGGGGGGGTGGTGGTGGGGGTGGGGGTGGTGGGGGTGGTGGTGGTGGTGGTGGGGGTGGGGGTGGGGTGGTGGGGGGGGGGGGGGTGGTGGTGGGGGTGGGGGTGGGTGGGTGGTGGTGGTGGGGGTGGGGGTGGGGGGGTGGGGGTGGTGGTGGTGGTGGTGGTGGGGGGGGGGGGTGGTGGTGGTGGGGGTGGGGGTGTGGGTGGTGGGGGGGTGGTGGTGGTGGTGGTGGTGGGGGTGGGGGTGTGGGTGGTGGTGGTGGGGGTGGGGGTGGAGGGGGGGGGGGGTGGCGGACATGAAAGTCAGAAGCGTTTTAAAAGAGCTCTAAATGTGGAAAAGTGTTGTTTTTTTTTTGGAATGGCGGTGAATTGACGAGTTTGAGAAAGGATTGGAGAGAACAAGAAAATGCAAATGGAGGTGTTTTTGTGTTCATCCAGGGTTCATTGATTCTTGGGTTAAATCTGAAAAGTGTTGATTTAATGTTGATAAAGTGGAAGAAATAAACAAATATGACCAAAACATTGTGTAAATGGAATGTGGTCAGGTATTGGGGGTATTACTGTGTTCATGGGAAAAGGGCAGATTATAAACAACAGAAATCAGGCTCGGTCCAGTTTTCAATGTTCACTTTTTTAAGCGCAACAAATGTTTAAATAAAAATGGCATCTTTTGTTGTTCAGAAATGATCGAGGAACTGGGATCAGACAACTCAATGGTTTTTATAATCTTGTCTTTTGGAGTAAAAACGTGGAATTATCTTAATGACCTTCTGAAGTTGATCAACACATTATCAACATTTAAAACTACCTTAAAATGTGAAATCATTAAATCATATTAATTCAATCTTTGAAAGTTGCTTCGTCTTTTGGTGGTTTTGACATTTTGCTTTTCTTTCTCAAATGGATCATTAAAAAAGAATGTAGAGAGATGAAAAAAAGGGTCCTAAATGTTATATACCTCACAAAAATAACGCTGCCTCTGCACTGTCAAACACACAAATACATGCATAAAATAATAATGATTTAATAGAATAAATGAAAACAAATATATTGTTCTCGCTAATATGCATTTTAAGTTTGATATCAGTGTGTAATATATATTTATATTTATTTATTTATATTTTATTTTATTTTCTGTTGTGTTTTGGTTGCAACACAGTCAATGAATGTATTAAATATCATTAAAAAAACAAAATAAATACATTCAAACTAATTCTACTGCGACGTGTGACATCAATCGTTTGGTAATTTGTTTTATGGTTGAAAATATTGTGATGACTTTGAACCATTGTGATCTGATCTCATGAACAAAGCAGGGCAGAGCCTCGTCCGCTCTGGGATGGGAGACGTCTGGGAACACCAGGTGTATCAGCGGCACATCAGAGACAAGGCTGCCAACCTGAGTCATACCCGTCTCTATCAGTCTGACCCAGGGCAGCTGTGACTTCAGTATAGTCCACCTCCACCGTGTAAGGATAGATTGAATAATACCAAAGTGTTATTTGTAAAACTGATATATTATTGTTATTAAAAGAACTGGGTCAAATAAATGGGTGTGTGATATTTGACTGGGGCGTACAGGACTGGAGCAGTGAAAAGTCTCGCCAAAAAGTAGAAAATGGGAAAACACCTATTCATCTTTTGGTATACATTACATCAGGTGTGTCCAATGTTTTTCACCCAGAGAGCTACTTTCCCGGGACGATAAAGGCAGAGAGCTACTCCTTAAAGCGTCCCTGGAAAAATGTCATTATTCATCATCGCACATTTGTTAGTGACAAAGTAAGTGCATTTAGTATAATAAATAATGAAAATGAATCTGAAATATGAAGTATAATATTTCATGTGTTCATTTATAAATCCTTCGGCGAGCTACCTGGAAGGGGGTGGCGAGCTACAGGTGGCTACCGAGCTGAGGTTGGAGATCTCTGAATTTCATATACTTCTTATTGACTCTACTTGATACTACTGCTAACCAAAAAAAGTCAATTTTTATCTTTAACCTTGTCCAAAGATACCCAAGTCTGAGGCTGAGTGGAGATAATAATAATAAAATGTTGAAATACCCGTCTTCTTATTGTAGTGGTCAAAGTCAAGTTTATGGTTAACCTTGTCCAAAGATAGTCTCTCAGGCCAAGTTCAGATAATCCCAGAGAAACTAATAATCTAGTCCGACACTGTGTTTTACTTTCCCCACACATTACGACTTCTTGAATCCGACTTCCCGCCACAACAGCAGCACAACTCGATTCACTTCAACTTCTTGGCTTTTTGTTTGAACCTCTGCAGACAGCAATCACAACCCCAATCGATTCCAAATGAAGCAAATCAATCACGCCGCCTTTGCTCCTTCTTCCTGTTCCCATTTCAATTTCCTCCCCTCTAAGTTTCCCACCACCAGCCGAGCCAGCAGCTGCCGGCGGAGAGCAGGGGCGCGCATCGGGGGGGGGGGGGGACGTTTTGCCTGCTCAGGTCAGGTTTCCACGCCGACAACCGCCCCCAACGTTACAACCAGAGACGAGCGGAGAGACGGAGAAGGCGGGCAGGGTGCTTGAGTTTCGCCGTGAGCTCGTGCTACACCTCCGCTAATCATCCCGGGCTCAGTGGTCGGTCCGCCTTAGACCCCCGCCGCCCCCCCACCACCCCGCCAAGCTCTTCGCCGCATTGGGCTAAATTACAGCAGAATTAAAGTTCGTGGTTGGTGCAGGGGATGGCTCTGTTTAATTACAGCGCTGCTCTACGGGCTGCATGGCGGGGACTGATTGCGATGGTAACCCAGCCCGCCGCGCCTTGCTAGCAGACCGCACGTGTGACGCTCAAATGAGTATAGCCACATGTAGATTACAACGATCAGACGCCTCCTTCTCGCTCTTATCCTGCTGCCGACAACAGAGCGTGTTGTTTTTATGTGGCACAGCTGTGGAGGCAACTTTTCTTTTTTCCCTTTAGTCATTTGTGGTAAATTTTGTTAGTAACTTGGCAATTGAAAGTTGGAAGAAGGGAAAGTTTGTTAGCTGCTAAACTGAGATTGGTGTGCGGAAATGTAGTTGCAGTTACGTAGCCTTAAGATATTACGAAATCAAATTGACATTGTGCAGCTAGTTGCTAATTGCACCTCCTCGGCTAGTTCTCGTTAGCAGTTCTCTAACTCCCGGAGCAGTCAATTTGACACCTTTTGGTTTTGGAAGTGAAGTGTAATTACTCGGCTCATTTACATTTTTGATCTTCATAACTCTGTGACTTTCTGTTTCTTTATGTAGTTTATTTCTGTCATTCTTTTATGAAATTATCTTTTCATTTTAAAATGGAGTAAGTACAGAAGAGCAAGAAGCACAAGTAACCATAGCAACATACTGTTAACTTGCTACCAGTTAGCATTAGCCTTTCAACACATTGTTTTAATTTTAATATTCAAACATTTTTGCACTTTTACATTACATTTAAATAAAGCTGATGGTAAATCACTAACTTAACTCCTTTTGCAGATTGAAACAATTGGATCTTAGTTTTCCATGACGTATGTAATGCACCAGAGTGAGTGAGGCATTTAGCATGTAGCCTAGCTTTGGAATTTAGCCTAGCTTTAGCCATCTCCTTTGCCACTAACGGAGCCAGCAATGAAACTTGCTGAACATTCCTCTTGCTTCGGCTTACTTTAATTGATTTTTGGAGTCGGACCAGAACGAATTATTTTACTATCACGTTCGCTGCCAAACTATAACCAGAAAATTTGGCGCAAACTCCTGAAGTCACCGACACCGACCTACAACACCCGCCTCCCCCGCTCTCTGATTGGTCGGAGGGGATTCAACCGAGGAAACTGCAGCCACTAGGATCAGACCCAGACGTACATGTAGGAGATGACCATGGACCAGAGTTTACACATGGTAAGACCAGACGTACATGTAGGAGATGACCATGGACCAGAGTTTACACATGGTAAGACCAGACGTACATGTAGGAGATGATCATGGACCAGAGTTTACACATGGTAAGACCAGACGTACATGTAGGAGATGACCATGGACCAGAGTTTACACATGGTAAGACCAGACGTACGTGTAGGAAATGACCATGGACCTGAGTTTACACATGGTAAGACCAGACGTACATGTAGGAAATGATCATGGACCAGAGTTTACACATGGTAAGACCAGACGTACATGTAGGAAATGATCATGGACCTGAGTTTACACATGGTAAGACCAGACGTACATGTAGGAAATGATCATGGACCAGAGTTTACACATGGTAAGACCAGACGTACATGTAGGAGATGATCATGGACCAGAGTTTACACATGGTAAGACCAGACGTACATGTAGGAGATGACCATGGACCAGAGTTTACACATGGTAAGACCAGACGTACGTGTAGGAAATGACCATGGACCTGAGTTTACACATGGTAAGACCAGACGTACATGTAGGAAATGATCATGGACCAGAGTTTACACATGGTAAGACCAGACGTACATGTAGGAAATGACCATGGACCTGAGTTTACACATGGTAAGACCAGACGTACATGTAGGAGATGACCATGGACCTGAGTTTACACATGGTAAGACCAGACGTACATGTAGGAAATGACCATGGACCTGAGTTTACACATGGTAAGACCAGACGTACATGTAGGAAATGACCATGGACCTGAGTTTACACATGGTAAGACCAGACGTACATGTAGGAGATGACCATGGACCAGAGTTTACACATGGTAAGACCAGACGTACATGTAGGAAATGACCATGGACCAGAGTTTACACATGGTAAGACCAGACGTACATGTAGGAAATGACCATGGACCAGAGTTTACACATGGTAAGACCAGACGTACATGTAGGAAATGATCATGGACCAGAGTTTACACATGGTAAGACCAGACGTACATGTAGGAGATGACTATGGACCAGAGTTTACACATGGTAAGACCAGACGTACATGTAGGAGATGATCATGGACCAGAGTTTACACATGGTAAGACCAGACGTACATGTAGGAAATGACCATGGACTAGAGTTTACACATGGTAAGACCAGACGTACATGTAGGAAATGACCATGGACCAGAGTTTACACATGGTAAGACCAGACGTACATGTAGATGATCATGGACCAGAGTTTACACATGGTAAGACCAGACGTACATGTAGGAGATGATCATGGACCAGAGTTTACACATGGTAAGACCAGACGTACATGTAGGAGATGATCATGGACCACAGTTTACACATGGTAAGACCAGACGTACATGTAGGAGATGATCATGGACCAGAGTTTACACATGGTAAG
>OZ035826.1:1607308-1619938 GCA_964034765.1 Knipowitschia caucasica
ATGCTGTCTGCACATGCTGTCAGGCACCACCACCGCAGAGGCTCCGGGATCAGTGCTGCGGCAGAACACACTCCGCTTCCTCATGCCGCGCCCGCAGCTCTTTGAGCACTGTGGCCAAAGAAACACCCACAAATGCATTAGACACCGCTGCATTATACACAGCTGCATTATACACAGCTGCATTATGCACCGCTGCATTAGACACCGCTGCATTATACACAGCTGCATTAGACACCGCTGCATTATACACAGCTGCATTATGCACCGCTGCATTAGACACCGCTGCATTATACACAGCTGCATTAGACACTGCTGCATTAGACACAGCTGCATTAGACACCGCTGCATTATGCACAGCTGCATTATGCACCGCTGCATTAGACACCGCTGCATTATACACAGCTGCATTAGACACTGCTGCATTAGACACAGCTGCATTAGACACCGCTGCATTATACACAGCTGCATTATACACCGCTGCATTATACACAGCTGCATTATGCACCGCTGCATTAGACACCGCTGCATTATACACAGCTGCATTAGACACCGCTGCATTAGACACAGCTGCATTAGACTCCGCTGCATTAGACACCGCTGCATTATACACTGCTGCATTATGCACATCTGCATTATACACCGCTGCATTATACACCGCTGCATTATGCACCGCTGCATTAGACACCGCTGCATTATACACAGCTGCATTAGACACTGCTGCATTAGACACAGCTGCATTAGACACCGCTGCATTAGACACAGCTGCATTAGACACCGCTGCATTATACACAGCTGCATTATACACCGCTGCATTATACACAGCTGCATTATGCACCGCTGCATTAGACACTGCTGCATTATACACAGCTGCATTAGACACAGCTGCATTATACACAGCTGCATTAGACACAGCTGCATTAGACACAGCTGCATTAGACTCCGCTGCATTAGACACCGCTGCATTATACACTGCTGCATTATGCACAGCTGCATTATACACCGCTGCATTATACACCGCTGCATTATGCACCGCTGCATTATGCACCGCTGCATTAGACACCGCTGCATTATACACAGCTGCACAATGCATCGCTGCATTATGCACCGCTGCATTATACACAGCTGCACAATGCACTGCTGCATTATACACCGCTGCATTATACACCGCTGCATTATACACCGCTGCATTATACACAGCTGCATTAGACACCGCTGCATTATACACAGCTGCACAATGCACTGCTGCATTATGCACCGCTGCATTATACACAGCTGCATTAGACACAGCTGCATTAGACACCACTGCATTATACACGGCTGCATTAGACACCGCTGCATTATACACAGCTGCACAATGCACTGCTGCATTATGCACCGCTGCATTAGACACCGCTGCATTATACACTGCTGCATTATACACAGCTGCATTATGCACAGCTGCATTATGCACCGCTGCATTATGCACCGCTGCATTATACACCGCTGCATTATACACCGCTGCATTATACACAGCTGCACAATGCACTGCTGCATTATGCACCGCTGCATTATACACCGCTGCATTATGCACAGCTGCATTATGCACCGCTGCATTATACACAGCTGCATTAGACTCAGCTGCATTAGACACCGCTGCATTATACACTGCTGCATTATACACAGCTGCATTATGCACAGCTGCATTATACACCGCTGCATTATGCACAGCTGCATTATACACTGCTGCATTATACACAGCTGCATTATGCACAGCTGCATTATGCACCGCTGCATTATGCACCGCTGCATTATACACCGCTGCATTATACACCGCTGCATTATACACAGCTGCACAATGCACTGCTGCATTATGCACCGCTGCATTATACACCGCTGCATTATGCACAGCTGCATTATGCACCGCTGCATTATACACAGCTGCATTAGACTCAGCTGCATTAGACACCGCTGCATTATGCACAGCTGCATTATGCACCGCTGCATTATGCACCGCTGCATTATACACCGCTGCATTATACACCGCTGCATTATACACAGCTGCACAATGCACTGCTGCATTATGCACCGCTGCATTATACACCGCTGCATTATGCACAGCTGCATTATGCACCGCTGCATTATACACAGCTGCATTAGACTCAGCTGCATTAGACACCGCTGCATTATACACTGCTGCATTATACACAGCTGCATTATGCACAGCTGCATTATACACCGCTGCATTATGCACAGCTGCATTATACACCGCTGCATTATACACCGCTGCATTATACACAGCTGCATTATACACCGCTGCATTATACACAGCTGCATTATGCACCGCTGCATTAGACACCGCTGCATTATACACAGCTGCATTAGACACAGCTGCATTATACACAGCTGCATTAGACACAGCTGCATTAGACACAGCTGCATTAGACTCCGCTGCATTAGACACCGCTGCATTATACACTGCTGCATTATGCACAGCTGCATTATACACCGCTGCATTATACACCGCTGCATTATGCACCGCTGCATTAGACACCGCTGCATTATACACAGCTGCACAATGCATCGCTGCATTATGCACCGCTGCATTATACACAGCTGCACAATGCACTGCTGCATTATACACCGCTGCATTATACACCGCTGCATTATACACCGCTGCATTATACACAGCTGCATTAGACACCGCTGCATTATACACAGCTGCACAATGCACTGCTGCATTATGCACCGCTGCATTATACACAGCTGCATTAGACACAGCTGCATTAGACACCACTGCATTATACACGGCTGCATTAGACACCGCTGCATTATACACAGCTGCACAATGCACTGCTGCATTATGCACCGCTGCATTAGACACCGCTGCATTATACACTGCTGCATTATACACAGCTGCATTATGCACAGCTGCATTATGCACCGCTGCATTATGCACCGCTGCATTATACACCGCTGCATTATACACCGCTGCATTATACACAGCTGCACAATGCACTGCTGCATTATGCACCGCTGCATTATACACCGCTGCATTATGCACAGCTGCATTATGCACCGCTGCATTATACACAGCTGCATTAGACTCAGCTGCATTAGACACCGCTGCATTATACACTGCTGCATTATACACAGCTGCATTATGCACAGCTGCATTATACACCGCTGCATTATGCACAGCTGCATTATACACCGCTGCATTATACACCGCTGCATTATGCACAGCTGCATTATGCACAGCTGCATTATGCACCGCTGCATTAGGCACCGCTGCATTAGACACCGCTGCATTAGGCACCGCTGCATTATGCACCGCTGCATTATGCACAGCTGCATTAGACACAGCTGCATTATACACCGCTGCATTATACACCGCTGCATTATACACAGCTGCATTATGCACAGCTGCATTATGCACCGCTGCATTATGCACCGCTGCATTATACACAGCTGCATTAGGCACCGCTGCATTATGCACCGCTGCATTATACACCGCTGCATTATACACCGCTGCATTATACACAGCTGCATTATGCACAGCTGCATTAGGCACCGCTGCATTATGCACAGCTGCATTAGACACCGCTGCATTATACACCGCTGCATTATGCACAGCTGCATTAGACACCGCTGCATTATACACCGCTGCATTATGCACCGCTGCATTAGACACCGCTGCATTAGACACAGCTGCATTAGACACAGCTGCATTAGACACCGCTGCATTAGACACCGCTGCATTAGACACAGCTGCATTATGCACCGCTGCATTATGCACCGCTGCATTATGCACCGCTGCATTAGACACCGCTGAATAATTGATGCTAGAGTTAGAGATTTAGTTTTATTTTAATTAGTAAAGCCATTGTTCACTTATCTTGTGCTGTGTGCTCCTCTTTCCTACTGTTCTGTAACTTGTGATGCAACACTGACATTTCCCCGCTGTGGGACCCCGCTGAAAGAACAAGGCGAGGGCCTGGTGCTGTGAGCAGAAATGGACTAATAAAGGGTAGAAAATGAATGAATGAATGAGGAGCTCTTTGCGCTGTCGGACAAAGATAATAAAGTTGTCCCCGTCAGTCCAGATATAAGTGTAGTATAATGTCTGCACTTTCCCAATCGGGCGAAGATTAAGTTCCTTCCTTTTAAAACAGTTGGGTTGAATCATGAGTTTCTACGGCCTCTGTCACATCTTTAGATCAGATGTTTCAGACTGTAAGCTAACAAAGAGAGGACCACCCTCACTCGGCCAATCAGCTCTCAATAGGGACTCACTTGGTTCTTACAAGTTTGCAAACGATACAGAGTTTTCTAAAATGATGATAATGCAGTGGTCTGATTTGTTCACAACATGAGACTTTTAAGACTCTCTGTTTCTGTTGGGACAAACGAAATATAGAACAAAAACAAGTCCGGTACGCTAGCTTTAACTTAAAATAAACAATTAATCATAGAACCATTGCCCCTGAGAATAGCACCGGACACATGTTTGAGTTGAGAATAAAAATAAAAGCAGATACGCACATATAAAACACTTTGCTTGACTTTAACCTTGAGCTCTTTCCAATCTGGACCCCGCGGTCATTAACAAAGGGTACATCCTCAGTGGGGACGCTGCATATGCATTTGTTATCGTGCTTGTGGTGGACAAACAAACAGAAGGTCGGGAGTTTGATGACAGCCCATTATGGCCTGACATAAATACGATAACCCAATAACTCAGCGTTAGATCTAACCTCGACCTATCAGTAACAGTGCAGCCATAAACTCCACATGAAGTGCCCGAAGCGGAGGCACGGAGTCAAACGGGCCCGGTGGGAGTGACCGGCCGCCACCCGCTCTGTATTATGACACATCTGTGCTTACTCATTTACATAGAGCTGCATTCTGCTGCTGCTTCCCTCTCGGGCTCATCACGGTCGTCCCTTTGGCACCGCGGACGTCTGATTGATCTGTTCCAGGGGACCTTGTCTGGACATGACCGCTGCCTGAACTTGGTGGGCTGCTACAGAAAGGTGCGAGGAGAGAGTGAAGCCAGAGCAACAGCTGAATGTTAGGGAGAGAGCTGTGCAGGTGGCTCCGATCCACCGGCCTCCCTGGCTTTGTCAAACAGCCAATTCAGATTCATGTATTCCACTTTTGATGGGACTTTAAAGGGATCAGAATAATTATTATGAATGCAAATATGTTTTAAAGAAGGAATTTGGGTCCTCTGCATGTTTAGATTATTTTTTTTTAATCTTTGAGTTTATGTGCTTGTTTTAACGAAAATATAATTTAGTAATTGCTTTACATACTAGGCCCAAACCGAATAGATGACATTTAATGACACTAAATAATAAAAGATAGATACAGACATAACAGAAAGTAGTCACAGCCAGGGAGATAGGGCTAAAAAGAGAACCCTGAAGGCTCTGGGCCTGAGCATTAGACCTGCCTGCCACATGTTCTGCAGAGAGAGTTGATGTACAGACCAAGAGAGCTAGCAGCAAGCCCCCCCAACTGTGTACCCCCCAGGTCACACTCCATTGGTCAGTAAGGGGCTAGACAGAAGACAGTGGTGGTCCCCCAGGGACGGGGGCATGGACATCAGATATGGGTAAAATCCATACCAACTGTACAATTAATTCCTTCGATAATTGACCAATGTAGATACATGTTATGAAGAATACATGATGCAAGACTGAGTAGATGTGATGATATTTGATTTGAAAAATGTTTAAGGAAGGGAGAGGAAGAGAAACATGATGTATGCATGTATGAAAGTATGAGCACGTCACCCACATTCCCTAATATAAGGCGAGTGTGTGTGTGAATGGTTAAAGGCGGTTGGTAGGGGTCAACAGCTCAGATTGGCTGCCTCACTTCTGTCAGTCTGCCCCAGAACAGCTGTGGCTACATTAGAAGTTTACCATCGCCATTGCTTGTAGTGCATGACTAAGGCTAAGTGGTGTGTCTTTGAGTATGCACAAAGGAGCTGCAGGAAATGAATGCATTCAAACAGAAGAAGAAACATTTCTGAAGATTCTGTTCAGTTTTTCAAGCATTAAAGGCTGTCACTTCCTCCTCTTAAAAGGAGAGCCGAGTCTGGAGACATTTTTACACAACCAATAGAGGGCAGCAGAGTGTTGACTTAGCTGTCACTGGGAGCCTGCCTGTGCTGAGTGGGTGTGCTGCATACTCTAATAATGATGAAAGTAACAAAGGATTCCATAAAAATACACTCTCCATTTTGATGTTTTTCTGACAGCAACAGCTGAAGCCCTTTATATAAATGTCAAAAACTGTAAATACACCAGATAATCTGTGTTGCTAACTTTCATCTGTGGTTCCACAGTCACAAACACGCATTCATTCAGCCCTCACTGTACATATTTTTAGTGGTGGGGAAACAGGATTACCCAGAGGAAACCCAAAAAGGCCTGGAGGGGGAATCAAACCCAGAACCTCAAGTGCTATTCACTGCTAAGTAAAAATAATCTAAGTAATAATCTAAATAATGGAATAATCTTGACATTCTTCTGCGCGTTGACAAAGTAAACATTTGGCCAGGACTGACCTGTGACCAGGCCCCGCTGCTCCACTCGGGGGGGCAGGCCTGGGTGTTGCAGGGTTGGATCTGGGCTGGAGACATGACGGGACACAGGGACTGCACCGCGGCCTCTTCCCGCTGGTACGTGGCCCTCCGGAGGCAGCGCAGCGCCCGGGTCTGCTGCCCACCTCCACAGGAGCGGCTGCAGGGGCTCCAGTCTGCGGCCGACCAGCTGCACACAGGTACACAACTTATGAGGCATTTATATTATAGAAGAAAGAGCGCTTTACTATCAAAACATAACAATTCATATTTGTTTTATACAAATATGTATCTGATATTGATAATTCATATGTTAACTCATGTCAGTACCAAAGACCCCACAGAAGCAAATATTCTACATCGCCATATTTGGTCAATGAAGGCTGCTTTCCAAAATTAGCAGAGATCATTTTTCTTAACAAATATTTGTATGTCCGTGTACTACGGGGTTCAAACGTGTCGCTTGAAATAAAGAAAACAAAAATATTGGTTGACAACCCATATGTGTGTAGTAAGGGGAGTCTGGGCGTCTCTGCTTAGATGCTGCCCCTGCGACGGATGAAGCGGAAGAAAATGGATGGATGATGGACAACTCATACTCCGACAAATCCAGCCGTTGAACATTTAACGGGTAGAATAGGATTTGCCACATGCAAACAAATCAACAAATCAATTTTGAATGAACAGTTTTATAGTAGTTCTCATGTCTATGTCGTTACACAAGTGTGTGGTTTAGAACAGAAAAGTCCTCCTAATGAGACAGAAAACATAAGTACGGCGGATTATAAGAGACACGTTATATAAAGGTGTCAACGCTCACGAAGGCGGAAGTCCACTAACGAAACATGTGGTAATTAAGCAGTACTTGCTTCTTTACATGTTTTTGTCTAATTAAAAGAATCTTCCTTAAACATAAGAAGACAAAATGAATGTTTTCATATAGAAATAATTACCCACATTTTACCTCCGAACATCTCAACAGATTTGGACAGGGTTATAATTGAAATCATAAGCCAGGGGTCCCCAAACTTTTTCCTGTGAGGGCCACATAACTTTTCCCTTCCTCGATGGGGGCTGGGTCAGTTTGTAACAGAAAAAGTGTGATGATTGCAGCGTTGAAATAGTTACTAACTAATAGTTAATAATGAAAAAAGTTCATAACTAAGGAACTTTTTATTGCAAAAGTCCAACTTTATTATCAAATACACACATGGGTGTGTTCACAGTAAAGTGTCAATTAAAGTATCTGGACTTTAAAAGGTTATAACTCAAAACTAAAATTACTATCATAGATTAGAAAAAGGATTTCAAGCACAGACACATTGAAGAGATAGTGTGGATAAAATCAAAGGAAATATTGACAAATATATTTTGTCGACATTTTAAACGACCAAACCAGCCTCTGATTGGACCATTCTACTGTGACTCAGTGCACAAAAAATAAAGTGTCCTCAGTCTGAAAAAGCAGAAGATGAAATCCCACAAGACTTACATGGTTAACACAACATTAGGAAATCACTTGATATAAAAAGGAATTGTTAAAAACATAAATGACCCTTGAAAAATGTGTAACGGACGTGATGGATTTCCGTCCATTTTTCTCTAACAATTAAACTTGAGAAAAAAAAATATCTGGTCTGGTTTCACATTTAATTCATTGACTGCTGCCATTTTTGAAGATTTCACCGATTTTCAAGACCCACAAAATATTGTATGCTATGTCTATGTGAAATACGAAACCAGATTCTGAAAGACTGGACTGTCTACTTTCATCAGCAAAAAATAAGTGTGTTTCTCGCTAGTTTTGTTCTTCTGTAATCCCCGGTCGAATAGAGGGAAGTTTGACAGAAATCCCCGGTCTCAGACAAACACGTCAATGGCAGTCAATGAGTTAATTGGTTGATTATATGAAATCATCACTTTGTTTCTACTCTATGTAAAAAGAATATAGAATCTCTGAATCAAATGTGGACATGTAAAAATACGTAACAAACCGCAGCTCATTCCGTTAAATCATCATCGTCCGTTACATAAAATAAACAGGGCCACTAGGAAACTTGTCTAATGTATAAAACAGTTATGTTCTAGCAACTTCTAATGAACAGAGGAGGTGCTTGGAAACATGAAAAACATTAAATATCTTTAGATTATTAAAATCTAATGTTTTGCCTTTTGTCACACTTTTGTGCCCTTTAGTGTGAATAAGCCCATATGAAAATACACTCTGGTATTGTTCAGAGGGGCCGGAGCAAATGTAGAGGGGGGCCGGGTCCGGCCCGCGGGCCGCAGTTTGGGGACCACTATCATAATCAGAATCAGAATCAGAATCAGAATCATTTTTATTGCCAACGTAAGTAACAGGAGGTCACAGACTTGGAAATTGCTTTGGCTCAGTGCAACAGTCAAAAAGATATAATAAAAATAAGAATAAAAAACACTTCTAAAGAATAAATTTAAATTTAAAATAGAGTTACAGTTACTATTTACAATATACAAGTGCACATGGTGCACACAATGTAAGGTGACAGCAGTACAGTGAAGTAAAGTGACGTATGATGGGCAGTAAAGTGACTTTACTAAGCCAATCGAGCATCAGTCATTGTACCTTGTTAATGGAAACTATTTGAAAGCAGGTTTATTTTGATTTTCTGAAAACATTAGCAGTATTTTAGCCCTGCTCGTTACCTTCTAAGTCCATATACGCAGTATGTTCCATATGAAATGAATGGGATTTAGGAAACCCACCACAAGGAACTTCCTGATCAGGGCAAGTGACCACACATCCCACTGCAAAAACTTATTTCAGTCCCAAATCTACACACACAACAGCAGAAGAGCCTGGAGCAGATTACACACAGAAACCCTGCACTAAAATAGATGTTGGGTTATCCCACAGTGTCCAATCTAAAGCCACAACATGATGTATAACATTTCACACACAAGTGCAGAGGCCGAAAAAGACTCAAACACACACAGCTCAAAGTCTACCATTCTAACTATTGTGTTACTGACCCTAAAACATCATTAAAGCACGTGGTCAGAGCCACCTCAGGAGGCTCTAACGGACCCTCACAATGCTCTGACAGACCCTCACGAGGCTCTGACGGACCCTCACAACGTTCTAACGGACCCTCACAACGCTCTGACGGACCCTCACAACGTTCTAACGGACCCTCACAACGCTTTGACGGACCCTCACAACGTTCTAACGGACCCTCACAACGCTCTGACGGACCCTCACAACGTTCTAACGGACCCTCACGAGGCTCTAACGGACCCTCACGACGCTCTGACGGACCCTCACAACGTTCTAACGGACCCTCACAAGGCTCTGACAAACCCTCACGAGGCTCTGACGGACCCTCACGAGGCTATGACGGACCCTCACGAGGCTCTGACAAACCCTCACGAGGCTCTGACGGACCCTCACGAGACTAACGGACCCTCACGAGGCTCTGACAGACCCTCACGAGACTAACGGACCCTCACAATGCTCTGACGGACCCTCACGAGGCTCTGACAAACCCTCACGAGGCTCTGACGGACCCTCACGAGGCTCTGACGGACCCTCACGAGGCTCTGACGGACCCTCACGAGGCTCTGACGGACCCTCACGAGGCTCTGACGGACCCTCACGAGGCTCTGACGCACCCTCACGAGGCTCTGACGGACCCTCACGAGGCTCTGACGGACCCTCACGAGACTGACGGACCCTCACAATGCTCTGACGGACCCTCACGAGGCTCTGACGCACCCTCACGAGGGTATGACGGACCCTCACGAGGCTCTGACGGACCCTCACGAGGCTCTGACGCACCCTCACGAGGCTCTGACGGACCCTCACGAGGCTCTGACGGACCCTCACGAGACTGACGGACCCTCACAATGCTCTGACGGACCCTCACGAGGCTCTGACGCACCCTCACGAGGGTATGACGGACCCTCACGAGGCTCTGACGGACCCTCACGAGGCTCTGACGCACCCTCACGAGGCTCTGACGGACCCTCACGAGGCTCTGACGGACCCTCACGAGACTGACGGACCCTCACAATGCTCTGACGGACCCTCACGAGGCTCTGACGCACCCTCACGAGGGTATGACGGACCCTCACGAGGCTATGACGGACCCTCACGAGACTGACGGACCCTCACAATGCTCTGACAGACCCTCACGAGGCTCTAACGGATCGGATCTTAACAAAAGTGTGAGTGAAGCGCGTATCCAGTGAGTGCAGAGAGTTGTTGGAATAAAGCATTTGATGTGAAGTCCCCTCATAAAAGTCCTGTTTGAGTCCAATTATACAATAATAATAATAATAATGATGCATCAGTTTTATATGGCGCTTTTTTGGACACTTCACATGTCATTATTCAAATCACTCCAAACACGGTGGTGATAACTTACTACTGTAGCCACAGCTGCCCTGGGGCACGCTGACAGAAGTGAGGCAACCAGTCTGTGCCATCAGCCCCTCCCACCACCACAAACCATTCACACACACACCGGACAGTATTTTGTAACACTTCATGTGCCGTGGTTACAAAATACTGAGGGCTGTGGGACAGGTGTTGATGATCCAGGACATGCATGGACATGTGCGGACATTATCTGCTCCCTATGGACCAATGGTTCATATGTGTTTGTTATTAGTGCATTTCCTGTGGTCAAACCAGTAGGAGCGGATTCTGGCTCCAAAAAGGTCCATGAGTACGTGCTCGGGTACACCCCCACTCCTAGCTGGTGGGGGTGTACCCGGAAAGGGAATTACCCAATGCTTTTGCATGCTGCCTTCTTTCCTCTCGAACACATTTCCACAGGAGCTGTTGGTCCCAGACCCTGTCAATGCTGGAGTTTATGGACCAGTCTAGTTTAGCCGCTGTGAACTTTATAATGCACTTGTTAAATGAATGGGGCTCATGGTGGCTAACACATGTGCAAATGCATACTTTTCACATTTGTCTGCCCCACAGCCATTTTGAAAAAGCCCCACAGAAGGCAAAAGGGGTGGCACATTAGTTTACAGTTTATGGTTCAAACAGTTGGAAAACCGTGTAAAGTATACAGGATATTGTACAGTGGTTATCCTGAGACCAAACCTCTGACAAATTAATATAAATAAAGCAGCTGTGTGACCCCTCCCCTTTTTATACATCACAGTTCTATTTTAGGTTGCAATTCTATACGCAGCCTGTTTCTTGAAGCATATGTAACGCACACATATACAGCCACACTAAGTAACACAACTGAAGAGTCAAGATTCAAGCAACTTTATAGGTCTCCGAGGGCCAATTCATTTAAGAACATCCAGGATCCGCACCTGGGGAAGGTCCATCTCCAGTCCATAGTGCATCATATATTTCACTGATATATTGTTAACAAGATACTGTCTCAAAGATACAGATGGAGTGAGTTTATGACCCCTTTACACTTCATTCTATATTTTATTTACCAACATTTATCAAATACATACTATCTCAAATGTGATGGGTTCTTTTTCACAAACTCATGGCTTGCTCTGATTAGGCATTGTAGAGTTTTTTTACGTAAGACTTCTCAGTAGAAAAACAGTGTTAAAGTGTACAAAACATATTTACAGAGCACAATGAAAAGTCTTCAGGCGAAAAGGATATTTACAACAAAAATATACACAACTTCTACTTTAAGTCTCTTTTTTCCTTCTCTAGATCTCGCTCCTGCAGTCAACATTACCTTAGGCGTAACCAAGCCACCACTGCCCCGGGGCAGACAAGCACGCCTTAACTATCACGGCTTACCCCTCCCATAATTACATCCTATACAATATCTATCATCCAAACGTTACCATCTGTACAATGCATGGCACTATCTCATTGGTTCATGATTCCTTTAACACAGCAGACAATCATACCCCTGCACTCAACTGGTGAAAATCTGTCAGTTCTGCTTGATATTTTCACTATAGCCATGCTGCTTCTGTGGGACAAAAGCCTCCCATCTCTCCCTGCACCTCTTTTTGTACGTCTCTAAGCATCTTTGACATGCCAGCTCTGCCGCAGATGAGAGCCCTGCTGCTAAAAT
>OZ035826.1:1619948-1814948 GCA_964034765.1 Knipowitschia caucasica
TCGCACTGCACTTTATGAATTACCTTTTAAATGTCACATCACACTTTAAATTGCACTGTACACATATTGTCACATGCTAATTTGCACATATAATAAATTGCACACAACTGTTGGGTAGAAAGACATTTATTGAGGGCTTGGGTTGTCCAGAGTCCGGTCTGCGGAGACAAACAAAACAGTTTGAGTGGGGCTTTGTGCAATATATGTGGTGTTTGAGTTAGTTGTGTTTGGTATGGGTTCGGGTGTGTGTGATGTGTGGTTTTAGTGGGTGAATGATATAAGTGTGGCTGTGATATGTATTTTAAAAATGTGTTTACTCACCACTGTCTTGTGTCCAGGTGCGTGGGCCAAAAGGGTCCCCGGGCCACAAACACCGGCATTTATGGTTCCGGCTGGACCAAGTCAATGAATTGGTGGAGGGGGGATCTAGCACTGTTTTTAGTCATAGTTGGTATAGATATTTTTGTAGGAGGGTGTTTTAGGAGTATATTTTTGTAGGGGGGTGTTTTATTATTGTAACTGGTTATTGGTATTTTAATGGAGGGTTTTAACATAGTTTTTAGAAGCTAATGTTAATGCTATACCCCTGGAGTTTTAATTGGTTTTACCCAGTAGTATATAAGGCGCCCATTTTTACCATTCCATTGTCCTGCTGCTGGGGAACACATGCTCCTGTCCTTCATCCACTGTGTTGGTTTGTTTTGCATTTTTGCACCCTTTTCTTTGTCTGCACTGGTCACTTTAAAAAAAAGGAAAAAAACAGAAAATAAAAATAAGTGGACCAAGCTGAAGCCTGCCTCCGTCAACTTTGTTTGGGTTTATATCTCACTGCCATCCAGCCGCTCAAAGCCAGGCCTGCTAACAATTGGTGTCAGAAGTGCTGCCCTGCCACAGTGAGTAGATCAAGACAATGATGACTAGAGGAGGAAAAAGGGATGAGGAACCAGATCAAGGAAATGTTGACACGTCTGATCCTCAAGGGGCCACCGGTGGGCACAGTGATAAAGTGGAGGAGCTGACTGCTCTCGTGAAAGCATTGATCGAGAAGCAGGATGCAAGAGACAGAAAGCATGATAAAGATCAGCTGCAACAGGAGCAACGCTGGAAGACCATGCAACGGCAGGTCCAACGGGTCCAGCAGCAGCAATATGGAAGGTCCGAGCACTCTGGGTTGGATGTGCGAGGACATATGGAGACACCTTGTGACAACGACACAGGTGATTGTGATGATGAGGCAGACCCAGGCGGCTATAGCTACAGACCGCAGAGGGAGGCCGCACTGCCATGTTTCAAACCAGGAGATGACATTGAACATTTTTTGATTACTTTTGAGCGGATGGCCAGAGTCTATCAGTGGCCAAAAGAAGAGTGGGCGGTTCGTTTAGTCCCATTATTGACCGGGAAGGCACGCAGCGCTTTTGTGCAAATGGACATTCGGCACTCAAACATGTATGGAAGAGTAAAGGACGCTATATTAGCAAAATATGAGATCACAGAGGAGACGTACCGGCGACGCTTCAGGTCCCTTCAACTTGAGCCAGAAGAGACGCCACGGGAGCTGTACGTCCGCCTCAGGGACTTGTTGAACCGTTGGCTCCAACCTGAGAAGGCATCTGAAGAGGAGATCTGGGAGAAGCTCATCCTGGAGCAGTTTCTCCGAATGGTTAACCCCGAGCTTGAAGTCTGGATCCGGGAGAGAGACCCCGAGAGTGCAGAAGAAGCAGCTCGTCTCGCAGAGTCCTTCATGGCTGCACGCAAAGGACCCAGAGCTGGCTACTTCGGAAGGGAGCCCCGCTTCGCCCAGCCAAGTAAGTCCTTTGGGGGTGATCAGGGTCGTGGTCCTGATTCTGGGGGGTTTAAGAGTAGGCCTCCATTTTTTCAGTCACGCTCAGACAGACGACCAAAAACATCTCAGACACAGGAAGTAAGATGCTACAATTGCAACAAACTAGGTCATACTCAGCATTTTTGCCCGACATTAAAGTCTAAACCTTCGCTTTTGTGTTCAGTACCTAGGCCGGCTACGGTACCCACTTTAGAGAAGAGGGGGCGCACGACACCTGTGCTAGTTAACGGCCACAAAGTTAGTGCATTGTTAGACTCTGGTTGTTTTCAGTCTATAATCCTGTCGCGTTTGGTCCCAGAGGAAAGGCGCTCTAGGGAGACCATACCACTTACTTGTATACATGGAGATGAGCATACTTACCCAACAGCTGAGGTCTATGCAACAGTAGGAGGTCAAACTTACCTGTTAAAGGTTGCCTTAGCAGAAAACTTACCATATGAGGTCATCCTAGGAAATGACATTCCAACTTTACTTGATCTCATGTCACAGGTAACTGAGGAACTCTCTGAGTCAGTTAACTCGGTTAATGTCCTTACAAGAGCACAGAAAGCAAAAGCTATTCTGGAGGAGCTTCCTTTTTGGGAGGAAGAACTTGAAGCTTTGCCAGGAAAGAGTAGGAAACCCAAAGCGCAGAAAAGGCAAGAAAAGTTTGCAGGCTCTCCCAGGGAGGACACACAGTTGCCAAAACCACTTAGCCCAGTTGAATTTGGGATACCCGCAGACATAGGGACACTCCAGAAACGGGACATATCCCTAAAACCCTGGTTTGAAAATGTGTCTAATCAGCAGAGGGGGATAAAAAGGTTGGATGAGACAGAGTACAGGATTAAAAATGGTATCTTGTATCAAGTTAATGGGAAAAGTGAAGCTATTGCCTTGCCTCATCAGTTTAGACAGCAGGTAATGGAACTGGGCCACTCCATTCCCTGGGCCGGTCATATGGCTTTTCAGAGAACTTTGCGCAGAATCGGCAGTCGTTTTGCCTGGCCTGGCATGTATACCCAGATATCAAATTTCTGCAAAACCTGTGAGAAATGTCAATTGACGGCAGGAAAAGGGGTTGGTCACGCCCACTTGCAGCCGCTGCCCATTATTGGTACCCCATTTGAACGAATTGGAATGGACATTGTTGGTCCTTTGGAGAAAAGTTCCTCAGGTAACCGTTTCATTTTGGTCCTGTGTGACTATGCCACAAGATACCCAGAAGCGTTTCCATTGCGCTCGATCAAAGCTAAGCAAATTGCAAATTGTCTTTTGCAGCTATTTTCCAGGGTAGGTGTGGCAAAAGAAATTCTGACTGATTGTGGTACCAATTTTATGTCTAAACTGTTGAAGCAAGTTTACCAGCTGTTGGGGGTTAAGGGGATCAGGACCACACCTTATCACCCCCAAACGGATGGGCTGGTGGAGCGCTATAACAAGACTTTAAAACACATGTTGCGCAAGGTTGTTTCCAGCACAGGGGCTGACTGGGACCAGTGGCTGCCTTATCTTCTCTTTGCCTACAGAGAAGTCCCACAGGCATCCACCGGTTTCTCCCCCTTTGAACTCTTATATGGACACCAGGTGCGCGGACCTCTGGATCTGCTCAAGGACTACTGGGAGCGCACGGAGACGGAAGGGGACAACATTGTATCTTTCGTCATAAAGATGCGGGAAAGACTGGAGGGTATGTCAACACTGTCGCAGGAGAACCTGAAGGAGGCGCAACACAAACAGAAAACCTGGTATGATCAAAAAGCTAAGCAGAGAGTCTTCAGCCCAGGGCAAAAGGTACTGTTGTTGTTACCAACCACTGAAAACAAACTCTTAACTAAATGGCACGGGCCATATGAAGTCACAAAACAAGTTGGAAAAGTCACATATGAGCTACACATGCCTGACAGGAAAAAGAAACATCAAGTGTTTCATGTGAACCTTTTAAAAGAGTTTCACGTTCGCCCAGAGCCTGCACAGCAGCTATTGGTCCGGGCAGTGCAGGACGAAGAGACCACAGAAAAGTTCTTTCCAGCTCATAGCAATGAACAGATTGTTGTTGACCTCTCCCACCTCTCTCCCTGTCAGCAGGAACAAGTTCAGCCCCTGTTGGACCCAGCTCTTTTCCAGGAGACCCCAGGCTTTACCTCTTTAGTCCAGCACAAAATCCGGCTAAAGAAGGATGCCCCAGTACGCCAAAGGAGCTACAGAATCCCGGAGCGGTTGGTCCCGGTACTGCAAAAAGAGATAAGGTTTATGCTGGAGCTGGGAATAATTGAAGTTTCCAGTAGCGAGTGGTGCAGCCCGATCGTACTAGTGCCTAAAAAGGACGAATCTTTGCGGTTCTGTATTGATTTCAGATACATCAACGCCATATCCAACTGCGATCCATATCCGATGCCTCGAATCGACGACTTGTTGGAGAGGGTTGGATCTGCAGCTTATATCACAACACTGGACCTCAGCAAGGGTTATTGGCAACTGGCGCTGGCCCCTGAAGCAAAAGAACTCACCGCTTTCAGGACACCATTTGGTATGTTCCAATTCAGGGTAATGCCATTTGGTTTGCAGGGGGCTCCAGCGACGTTTCAGCGCCTGATGGACCGCATACTGCGAGACGTCTCTGAGTTCGCAGCTGCGTATCTGGATGATGTGGTAGTGTTCAGTAGTTCCTGGAAAGAACACCTGAACCACCTCCAGGAAGTTCTTCAGAGGATAAGAGAAGCTGGGCTCACAATCAACCCCAGAAAAGGTTCGGTGGCCCACAGGGAAGTACAGTACCTTGGATTTACAATCGGCTTCGGGAAGATTAGGCCCCAGGTGGAGAAGATGGAGGCGATACGCTCGTTTCCAGTTCCCACCACCAAAAGGAAGGTGAGAGGATTTGTGGGACTAGTCGGTTGGTACAGGAAATTTGTGCCACATTTTTCAGAAAGAACGGCAGTCTTAACAAACCTGACCAAGAATGAGGAGCCAAATAAGGTGCGCTGGACATCTGAGTGTGAGCGGGCATTCAATGACCTGAAGGAGGCCATTTGTGCAGAGCCAGTCCTCCAAAGCCCTGACTTCAGCCAGCCATTCATCCTCCAGACGGACGCCTCTCAGACAGGGCTCGGGGCAGTCCTAATCCAAGAGATGGAGGGGGAAAGAAGGCCGGTTGTCTTTTTAAGTCGCAAGCTTTTGGATCGGGAAACCAGGTACTCAACCGTGGAAAAAGAGTGCTTGGGGGTAAAATGGGCTGTTGAGTCTCTAAGATACTATCTGCTTGGACGTCACTTCCTACTGGAGACAGATCATCGCGCCCTCCAGTGGCTACACAAGATGAGGAACGCCAACAACCGTATCACGGGATGGTACCTCTCCCTGCAGCCTTACAACTTCACCGTCCAATACCGGCCCGGCAAGTCAAACGTGGTCGCGGACTGTCTGTCACGGAGTGCTGAGGATGAGGCTTCGCCTTCGGAGAGGGAGGGGGAAATGTAAAGAACAGCTGTTCTTTACGTGTAATATCGCACTGCACTTTATGAATTTACCTTTTAAATGTCACATCACACTTTAAATTGCACTGTACACATATTGTCACATGCTAATTTGCACATATAATAAATTGCACACAACTGTTGGGTAGAAAGACATTTATTGAGGGCTTGGGTTGTCCAGAGTCCGGTCTGCGGAGACAAACAAAACAGTTTGAGTGGGGCTTTGTGCAATATATGTGGTGTTTGAGTTAGTTGTGTTTGGTATGGGTTCGGGTGTGTGTGATGTGTGGTTTTAGTGGGTGAATGATATAAGTGTGGCTGTGATATGTATTTTAAAAATGTGTTTACTCACCACTGTCTTGTGTCCAGGTGCGTGGGCCAAAAGGGTCCCCGGGCCACAAACACCGGCATTTATGGTTCCGGCTGGACCAAGTCAATGAATTGGTGGAGGGGGTCTAGCACTGTTTTTAGTCATAGTTGGTGTAGATATTTTTGTAGGAGGGTGTTTTAGGAGTATATTTTTGTAGGGGGGTGTTTTATTATTGTAACTGGTTATTGGTATTTTAATGGAGGGTTTTAACATAGTTTTTAGAAGCTAATGTTAATGCTATACCCCTGGAGTTTTAATTGGTTTTACCCAGTAGTATATAAGGCGCCCATTTTTACCATTCCATTGTCCTGCTGCTGGGGAACACATGCTCCTGTCCTTCATCCACTGTGTTGGTTTGTTTTGCATTTTTGCACCCTTTTCTTTGTCTGCACTGGTCACTTTAAAAAAAAGGAAAAACAGAAAATAAAAATAAGTGGACCAAGCTGAAGCCTGCCTCCGTCAACTTTGTTTGGGTTTATCTCACTGCCATCCAGCCGCTCAAAGCCAGGCCTGCTAACACCAGGCAATGGGGGTGAAGTGTCTTGCCTAAGGAAACAATGACAGTTTGGCACTTTACAGCCGCAGTTGCCCCACTGTGGCAACTGCTGTTCCCAGAGGTCTCCCATCACAGCACTAACCAGGTCTTACCCTGCACTGCTTCAGAGGTCTGACAGAATCTGGCTTTTGCTTGCAAGTAAAGAAGAAGAAGAAATTTGTCCCAGAAAGGGGAAATTTCAGTTGATGCATACACACACACACACACACACACACCACACACACACACACACACACACACACACACACACACACACACACACACACACACACACACACACACACACACACACACACACACACACACACACACACACACACACACACACACACACACACACACACACACACACACACACACACACACACACACACACACACACACACACACACACACACACACACACACACACACACACACACACACACACCAAGGCAAGCAGCAAACATCACTTCCACGCTCCTTACAGGCTAGTGGGTTAAGTGTCTTGCCCAATGACACAACGATAGCAGACATCAGTAGGAGTCGGTGGAGAAGGTCTCGAACCCACGACCTTCAGGCTCAAAGGCCAATGCTCTACCAACTGAGCCACTGTCGCCCCAAACCACAGACCAATGTATAACCCAATGGCTGGACATATCTCACTCTGCACATAATCCTTCTGTCATACTTTAGTTCCTCAGTGTAAAACACAAACATTAATCAAAACATTGGCAAAAGTATTATGTATGTACAACAATGATTTGTGTTGTGTGGGTGGATGGATGTGGAGGCTGCCAGAAGTGCCTGGATCCATGTGCCTTCCCCTCTGGCCTTAGCCCTGCTCTGGCCTTAGCCCTGCTCTGGCCTTAGCCCTGCTCTGGCCTTAGCCCTGCTCTGGCCTTAGCCCTGCTCTGGCCTTAGCCCTGCTCATACAAACACATCTCTGCTCCTCTCACTAGACCCAGGACACTTTTCCTTTTGCTATATCCTCACTTTGCTGAGGAAAATTAGTGCAGCCCCCGAGGCAAAGGATATAAATCTGGGCGTAACACATTCACCAAGAATGATTGTTAAAAGCACACAGTAAACAGTTATTACCTCCAGTCAGGATTGAGTCATCATTTTCTCAGGGATTTTTTGAGATATTTGGAGGAAATCTGGACAATCCCTTGTAACATTGAAAACTAATCAGGAGGGAATTAGAAAGCTGCCTGCTGCACAAACACCTGTGCAACAAAGTGATCAGCCGTTAACTCACTCATATGTGTTAAAGGTGCAGTAAAGGATTCTGGTTAGCTTAGCAGTAGCATGTCTGTATAGGACGTCCCGGTGATGAGGAGGAGGAGGTTTGTTCTGTTGCTCCAAAATATTTATGATTCATTTTTTGAGGCTACAGGCCGTTTGAAAACACATGATAACTTATTGGGGTTTAGGGACATTTCCCAACAGTAATTAAAAACAATGCGTCTGGATAAATGATTGACTACATCTTTAAACGAGGCAAACAATGAAAAGTCAGATCTCTCTAAAAAGTGTAACTTTTCATTGATCTGAAAAGTTAGACTTTTTAGTTCTTATATTTTACTCATTCTAAAGTATTTCTAGGAGTAGTGCAAGACTTCCTCTGGATTTAAAAAAACTGGATTGGAGCTGGATCGACTGGATTCTGGAATTCATTTGGGTTATGATACGCCCTTATTGATTCACAGCTGCATTTTGGAAAGTTTGGACACCATCATAAACAAATGTCAGTAAATGAAGTAAAGTCAACGACTGGATTCCACAGGGTCCGAGATTCAGAACAAGGTGTAGCACTGTATTGGTGGAGCTGAAGTTGGTTGGATGACACTGTCAAAGGGCCTCAATGGCGACTTTGTGTTAGCGGCAGAGGGCCACATAAAATGGCACAGAGGGCCGCAATTGGCCCGCGGGCCGGAGTTTGGACATGCCTGACTTTAGACCAAGTCTCAGAATTTCATACTCTGCTTTTACTGTAGGTATCAATCCAGGCGCTAAACTGTATAAAGAATTGCCTGAATTAAAATAGCGCCTGCAATTTTAGCAGTTTTTACTGGAGGAATGCTAACTTTTTGAAAAATGCTAACAAAGTATTCAGCGTCTCACTTTGGACCGGAGCAGAGATAATGGTCCTAACCAAGCTGCTCCCTCTGCTGCTGTGACCTGAAGTGCTGCTGCATTTTAACACTAATGTTTTCTATATTTAGAATGATCTTTTTATTTGTTCTGTTTGATCTACCCATGACTTTCTGAGATCAACAGTTTCCGGCAGCACAGTACTCAAACTCATTCAGTAAATCGTAACATCACAATGAAACCCTCCATCTGCAGAGGAAGTGCCATGTGCGCTCTGCTGGCATGTAAACAAGCACGTGCGCAGAGATGATGTCACGTCTACAGCGGCGTGCACGTTCGCCACCATCAAAGCGAGAGGCCGGTGAAGAGATTCATCTTTGCCGTGGCATTCAATCCAATCAGGGCGGAAAATTGAGGGACAAGGGAGAGATGGCGTCCCCTGCTTCACACACCCACACAGGCCCAGAGTGGCGTGTGGTCTCCCGTGCCTGGCAGCAGATGACAGTGGTCAGCGGGCGTTGGGAGGACCAGAAGAGCTGTGTCACAAGAAGAATGAGATCATTAACGTAGCGGGCTGTCGTTAAATCCAAGTCAAGTGTTGAGGCCCAGTCAAGCCTCTTCTCTGGGCAGGGTCTTAAACCATCAAAGAGCAGGGTTTGTGTATCACAGGGATCCACAACAAACATTTACACCAGTGATTTATTATGTCATTTCATCTTTTTTATCCCAGTGCCATGCATGAAATGATGTTGGAAGAACTACTATCACAATGCCAGTTCGACTACAATTATCCAAGCAATGGAATGGAAAGTGTCCAAATCTTAATAAGAACGAGATTTGTACTTCCATATCATGAAAAAGTGTAAAAGTGTGTTTCCTTATATGTTCCCCACAGAGTTCATTCAACCTGGTTTATGGCCATTAGTTAAAAATGTCCTAAAATCAATGAATATGACGATACAGAGACAGTATTCTAAGATAAGATAAACTTTACTGATCTCACTCTGGAGAAAAGCACACGTCCCACTTGGCACAGAGAGAATGGTTCAGCGTTTGTGTATCAGTATGTGAATGTTGTGCAAAAAAGAATTCATCATTCATTCATTCATAAATCTGACACGGACCCCGGCGGGCATCCCACCCTCATGTATGTGTGAGGCATCATGGCAGTTTTAAATAAGATCATTCATCCCACTGTGAAAAGAATTGAAGAAGTAGTGAAGTGTTTCTCTTTGTGTGGAAAAAGAAAGAAGCTATGATGAAATAGTAATGTCTTGTCTAAATAATTGTTCATGCACTCTAGTTTTCAGAGAGAAGCTGCTTAAATAAGCGTCAAGCGGGATGTCTGGCCAAGCGCCCTGTGAGCTGCTGCAAGTGAAGACAATAACAAGAGTAAAACTGGGATTTATGAAATGATCGGAGGAAGCTTTACTTCTCTGTGTGGCGTGACGTGTGTCCTCTGGCTCCTTTAAGGCACTGACGTAAACACAAGTGTGAGCGTGTCCAGCAGCGGCTACAAATGTGTTAGCGCTGGAAATCACATACTTCTTTGTGATTTGACATGAAGCTGTGAGTGACACATGTAGACAGAGGTCTGTGAGGACTTCAGGACAGTCATGAGTGGGGATTATACCAGCCAGTCATCCAGATCAGGCCTTGTCTTCTGGAAAAAGGTGTAAAGCCCGAGAGAGAACAGCCCAAAGTGGAGAACAATAGTGCCCTTGAAATGTCTGTGGCTCCTGTGGACTCAGCTCCTGCAGGAGGATCAGTGAGGGGCTGGTGCTCTGTGGACTGGGTGCAGCTCTGACTGACACCCCCCCGACCCAGAAATGGATTAAGGGGAAGAAAATGTATGGATGGATGAATGCGTGTGGAGACTGACCAGCCGATGCCAGTGCTACACCAAAGAATTACCCAGAGACCACTGGAACGTCAACTACAGTATACCCACCTACACATGTTTGTCAGAGTGGGTGGCAGTCGGCCCAGTTCCTGTAATACAAGGACAAAAGCACGAGCCCTGCACCCTCCATCCCTTTGGTCGGGTTCTGATGTGACGGAGAGGTCCAGTAACAGGTGAGAAAGGGAGTCTGAGGCAGAGGTGAGTGCATGTGACGTCATGGAATCCATCTGTAAATCCCAACATCCTCCAGAACAGTGTTATCGATACAATTAAGAAAGATTAATTCATGTTTTCCGTTCTGAGGATGAAGTCTTCAATGAAGTCCTAAACTGTGGACCACATTAAGTAGTTAGCAACACTAATGTGATCAAATGATTCCTTGGAAGACCGACTAAGTTCTAATCCAAGATCCTGTAAAGTCTTTCATATGCATTGTTTCCTGGTTTATGTGATTACTATGTGAGGATTAGATGAATACATTTCTCACAGATTAGACGTGTACAGGTGTGTTTCATGATGAAGAGTGAACAATGCACAGCTTTGTTCGCTCCTTTAGAACCAAAGAAGATATTCTAATGGAGCGCTTTTGTTTTTTCTTGCTGCCGTATCACAGTTTCTCCAGACTTTGAAATGGATATAAAATCACCTTGAGCTATTGGAGAAGAATCACTCTGCATGAAACCTGTCCAATCTCTATATCTTTGTCAAAAGAGATTGCATTGCGACTGCATTGCACAAACGGTCGCTTTAACAAAGCCATTTTCTGAATGTTTAATTACAGATTTGACTGCCCGCTGATATCCTTCCTTCAGATGCAGCCGACCCGTGCTGACTTGTAACTATAGCAGACCTGGTTTTGGCTGCAGCTCCAACAGTCGGTGCTTTGTGCCGGTGCCAAAAGAGGCTTGTATTCAGGGTGGTTCTATACTTCCTGTCCACGACTGTACGAGGCAAACTGTCATCCATTCAAAGATCTTTTCTATGTTAATTGCAACTGTTATCATAGTTATATAGAACCTGCCGTAGATAACTTCAGGTTTGAGTTTCTTCAGACAAACTAATAAACATGGTATTATTTAAATAATGGTATTTGTTTCTCCCAAACAAGTCTCTTTTTGATCTTGATTCTCAAGTCACATTTCAGCATGACCCTTTTGGTCTGAAAAGCCAGATTTATTGACTGTCTTTTATTGAATTTGCAATTGTTTTTTCCTGTTTGACATTATAATATATATATATAAATAATAATATCTATACCAGGGGTCTCCATCCTATAGATCAGGAGCTACCGGTAGCTCCCGAAATGATTTAGAATTGAACACATGATCTTGAATGAATACATTTTGAGTCATCACATATATATTATAAGTATAAATATAAGGTTATACAGTATTATGGTATATTTACATGTGTTCTCCATCTGTGTTTTGAGTAGCTCTCTGCCTCTTCTGTTGTATAAAAGTAGCTCTCTGATTGAAAATGGTTGGAGGCCCCTGATCTATACTATACTCGACCATACTATCATTAGTTGCGGTGACTTTTGAAGTGACTAAAAAACAAAAACAAAGTATGGTGTTCTCTTCTGCTTGGTACAGTGTGTGAGAGCGGCACTCACAGAACAAAGTGTGTCGTTGATTCTGATGAACCATTAGCCTTTTCTCAAGCTTCTGTCAGTGCAGGAGGGGAAAGATATGGGCATTTTATGGTATGTGTGATTTTTATTTTGGCAGGGACAGTGTACAATAAACATGAGCCAAGAGGAGAGATGCATTGTATCTGGTTGTAGCAGCAGTGCTAGTTTGCTAATTTACACCTGTTACACCTGTTGTAGCAGCAGTGCTAGTTTACATCTGTATTCCCTGAGCAGGTTAACTTGTAAAACAGTAAAGGGTAAATGGATACATTACCACACATTATCAGACAAAAATTACTATTTCATTTACCACGAGTTATAATAAAATAAAACCACCCAGCCCCCATTCTTAGACAGACGGACGGACCTCATTAATTAGCAGCTGTCTGCTAATTACAATGCATGCTAAAGTAACAGCCAATAAGATGTTTGGGATTCATGTTCATGTATAATGCAACAGTGTCTTTAAATATTTGTGACATGTTTGTTCCATAACGTGGCTCTCTCTGGCAGCATTTTAGATTTCACATCAAGTAAATGACCTCCTTGTGGCTCAGACTTCTCCTGTGCTCTCTCCCCTTCTTGTACTTTGCGGTTTACTCTACAAACAAGCAGTGCATATTTATAGACACATGAAAGGGCGCCCATTGCAGTGGCTTCATCAGAAAAGCCACAAATTGAGATCCGTGCTCCTCGCAGAAGTAGCGGAGATTATGCCCAGAAAGACATCTTCTAAATACAGAGGACAACGTGCCTATCCTCCGGCACGCCCCTGGGATCCTGCATGTTTTTCAGTGTCTGGCCACACAGTGTATTTTTACAGCACACGTTTATCCTCCCAATGCTGTATTTTTGGGTCATCCATCTGTCTGTCCGTCTTCTGGGAGGGACAAGGCTGTGGAGTCCGACCACTGGCCCGGTCTCCTGCTGCGTACCATGATGAGATAGTAAGTAAGTTGTGAGTACGTTTTATAGAGCATTTCACAGACCAAGGTACAGACTCAAAGGTACAGACCAAGGTACAGACCCAAAGCACTTTCCAATGTTCAGAGTCAGATATTGTTCCAATCCTTCCACACACGGTGATGACAGAAGCGAGTCCAGAACACACTGGACCATCAAAGCCTCTGACCCAACACCATCATTCACTCTCTCATTTACATTCAGACCTATTGTGCATGTTTTTAGTGCTAGGGGAAACCGGAACACCCGGAGGAAACCTACGCAGACACAGGGAGAACATGCAAACTCCACTCAGAAAGGCCCTGTTCCGACCGGGATTCAAACCCAGGACCTTCTTGCTGAGAAGCCAGAGTGCAGTGAAGTAATGCTCATTGTCTGCCATTAATTGACTCTCTTTCTTTCTGTATTAGTTGTTGTATCTAGAACTAAATATCTATGTGGATGGTTTGATGATCAAAAATGTCCAAGAAATCAAGTACCTACTGTAGGTGTAATGCTGAATCCTACCCTTCATTTTAAAAACCATGTTAAAAAGGTTTGCCGCGTTCTGAAATTTAACATCGCCAACTTCCAGCACATCAGGAGCTCTTTGTCATTGGAAGCAGCTAAATCATATCTTAATGCAATGATTATATCTCATATCATGTATTGTGTGTCTTCATGGTCTCAAGCTAAAACAACGGTTTTAAACCCCCTTAGATCGTTGTATAACCAGGCTCTGAAAGTCCTGGATAAAAAGCCTCGCCGGTACCATCACTGCAATATACTTGAAAAATACAGCATACTAAGCTTTGACAATCTGATTAGGTATTCCGATGTACGCTTGGTTCATAAGATTCTTAATGATACTGCCCCACCCCCCCTAAAAACATATGTACAGCTTCGCTCACAGCTAACCAACAGAGCATTAAGATCTGTGTCCAGGGGAGACTGCAATGTTCCTAAGAGAAAGTCTGCCGTCTCTCAATCAGCCTTTTCCTACAAAGCCACTAAAGAATGGAATGGGCTCCCAGACAATCTAAAGAACAATGCAGATTTCCACAGTTTTTCACGGGCAGTTAAAGACTGGCTTTTAGATCAACAGTCCTGCTCGCACTAAAAGTACCAGATGGATACTTGGCCATCAGGTATCGTCTGATGGCCACCACACTATTAGTGTTAAAAACTATTGTATCTATGTGCTAATTATGTATAGCTACAAAATAATTATGAAAACTGTTGCACTTTGTCATTCTGCACTTTATGAATGCAACTGGCACTTTTTATTTGCACTTTTTATCTGTCCTTTTACTGTATATTGCACAAATGTTTATTGTCTATGTTTTGTATTTTAATTAACTCTTATGTATTTTAATTGTATTTTTGATTGTTTAAGGACTACAGATGGAAATTAGCATTGTGCTAAATCTGGGGCAGCCATCTTTTTAATGTACCTGTCCGTTGTCCTTTTAAATAAATAACTAACTAACTAATAACTAAACAGTTATACAAAGTCTAATGGAGGGGGTTCAAAGGTTAATGGGAGGATTTTCCCAAATTCTAGGAAAGAACCGCCCTCTCCACATTTTGAACAAAACTCTTGCCTAAGGACACAACGGCAGCAGACATCAGTGGAGTCAGTAGAGGGGGTCCCGCGATAGGCTCGAACCCACAACCTTCAGGCTCAAAGGCTGTACCCACTGAGCCACTGTCACCTCTGCTCTTATTGGACGAGCACGTATCTCCAGTATGATTGACAACTGGGAGGACCAATAGTCTTGATGATCCACCCGGAAGTAGAAAGTCCTCCTATATACCTTTGAGTTAGGATTTGTAAAACTGTAGGACATAGCATTGGGCAGTCATGAAACGAGGTGTGACCAGGTGGACGTGTGACCAGGTGTGACCAGGTGGACGTGTGACCAGGTGTGACCAGGTGGACGTGTTGTTGGCCGTGCGCCTGAGAGAAGCTGTAAGAGCAGAGAGAGCAGAGAGAGAGCACAGAGAGAGCAGAGAGAGCAGAGAGAGAGCAGGGAGAGCAGAGAGAGCAGAGAGAGCAGAGAGAGAGAGCAGAGAGAGCAGAGAGAACAGAGAGAGCAGAGAGAGCAGGAAGAGCAGAGAGAGAGCAGAGAGAGCAGAGAGAGCAGAGAGAACAGAGAGAGCAGAGAGAGAACAGAGAGAGCAGAGAGAGCAGAGAGAGAGCAGAGAGAGAGCAGAGAGAACAGAAAGAGCAGAGAGAGCAGGAAGAGCAGAGAGAGAGCAGAGAGAACAGAGAGAGCAGAGAGAGCAGAGAGAGAGCAGAGAGAGAGCAGGAAGAGCAGAGAGAGCAGAGAGACCAGAGAGAGCAGAGAGAGCAGGGAGAGCAGAGAGAGAGCAGAGAGAGCAGAGAGAGCAGAGAGAACAGAGAGAGAGCAGAGAGAGCAGAGAGAGCAGGAAGAGCAGAGAGAGAGCAGAGAGAGAGCAGAGAGAGAGCAGAGAGAGAGCAGAGAGAACAGAGAGAGAACAGAGAGAGCAGAGAGAACAGAGAGAGCAGAGAGAGCAGAGAGAGCAGAGAGAGCAGAGAGAGCAGAGAGAGCAGAGAGAGAGAGCAGAGAGAGCAGAGAGAGAGCAGAGAGAGAGCAGAGAGAACAGAGAGAGAGAGCAGAGAGAGCAGAGAGAGAGCAGGGAGAGCAGGTGTGATCGGTGCATGATGGATACATGTTCAGTAAGTGGCACAGTGTGTCAGTATGTCTGCCCACTTTTTAGAGCTCAGTGGATTTGGCACAACCGACCTGTGGCTCAGCATAAAACATAGAACTTGTACACACACAAAATCCACCCCCAAACTACCCAGTTCTCACCATAATGAAAAATGCACCGGTTTATACAGGGCTTTTGGATATTAAGCTGAATTCATCATTTTAGCACATTACTTTTCCGCTTGAATGTTTTGGTAATCCCAAGGCCGTGGCAAATGCTGACTGGACTGTCTCTCCTATGATATCATCTGAATTCTGTGAAAATAGTTAAACATGTGTTCGGTCTGTCTTACACGATCCCGGACGTCACCTTCTTTTTGGACACTCAAAGACGCTTCACTCTTGCACTCCCTACACAGTGGTGATAAACTACAGCTGCCCTGGGGCACACTGACAGAAGCGAGGCAACCAACCTGTGCCATCGGCCCCTCCCACCACCACCAACCATTCACACACACACCAGACTCATTATAGGCCAGCGATCCTCAACCTTTTTGAGCCGTGGCAAACCTTTGTCATTGCAAAAAATCACATGACACACCACCAACTGAATTTGATGCATAATGAAACTCTACAGCCTTTATTAAAACATCTAAATCATTCTCATCAATGTGCATATAAGGAAAATCAAACACGCACAACAACAATCTAACCATCTCACATTATTTTCCTTTCACATAATTTGGACCAAGCAGGTGATATTGAATCATTTCCAAGGCACACTGGTTGAAAAATACTGTTCTCTAGACAATGTGGGTGAAGTGTCTTGCCTAAGGACACACTTTGTGGCAGCGGGTGTTTCCAGAGGTCTCCCATCACAGTGCTAACCAGGCCCTGCCCTGCACAGCTTCAGAGATCTGCAGGTATGACCACCACCACATCTGCACCACCCACACTAAACTCATTAACATCTCTCATATCGTATTGTGTATGTATCTGTCCTTTTGTCATACTGTGATAATCATGGTTTTTTCCAACATAAACAAACCTTGTTCAATACCGCCCAAAAACCCCTTTTTTCTATGATGTAGGTCAAAGAAACGGCAATATTTACAAATCTGGTCTGGTGCACAGCTTCTATGTCCCGCCACATGACTGCACCTCTTATGGAACAGGATCCTGCTTAAACAGCCTCCACAAACAATGGAAACTATTGGTCTGCCACCGGCACCACAGCTCCTGGCCGTAGACCCTCAGACCCTCAGACCTGGAGACCCTCAGACCCTCAGACCTGGAGACCCTCAGACCCTCAGATCCAGAGACCCGGAGACCCTCAGACCCTCAGATCCAGAGACCCGGAGACCCTCAGACCCTCAGATCCAGAGACCCGGAGACCCTCAGACCCTCAGATCCAGAGACCCGGAGACCCTCAGACCTGGAGACCCTCAGACCCTCAGACCCGGAGACCCTCAGACCCTCAGACCCTCAGACCCAGAGACCCGGAGACCCTCAGACCCTCAGACCTGGAGACCCCCAGACCCTCAGACCCTCAGACCCGGAGACCCTCAGACCCTCAGACCCAGAGACCCGGAGACCCTCAGACTCTCAGACCCTCAGACCTGGAGACCCTCAGACCCTCAGACCTGGAGACCCTCAGACCCTCAGACCTGGAGACCCTCAGACCCTCAGACCTGGAGACCCTCAGATCCTCAGACCTGGAGACCCTCAGACCCTCAGACCCTCAGACCTGGAGACCCTCAGACCCTCAGACCTGGAGACCCTCAGACCCGGAGACCCTCAGACCCTCAGACCCTCAGACCTGGAGACCCTCAGACCCTCAGACTCAGAGACCCTCAGACCCTCAGACCCAGAGACCCAGAGACCCTCAGACCCTCAGACCCTCAGACCCAGAGACCCTCAGACCCTCAGACCCGGAGACCCTCAGACCCGGAGACCCTCAGACCCTCAGACCTGGACCACGGATAAGGCTCTAATTTGAGCGTCTGTATTTTGTTGTTATTATTTTTTTAGATTACAGGTTTGCCAGGTGTAGTTTCAGTGATTTTTACAGTGTCAGTGGAGGATCTACACGAGGGGAGATAGAGAGGGCGACGACACAAGGACTACAACAGAGAAAAAGAAAAAATATTGTTGTATGTGTGTGTGTGTATATAAGTGTGTACCTGGCCTGCTCCTCGCTGAACGGCTCCGTGTGAATGTGTGTGTCCGCAATTCCGGACGTTCCGGAAGTCCGTTTACAATTGTAAACCGCTTTGTGACTCTGGTCTGTGAAAGGCGCTACATAAATAAAGATTACGTACTTGCTTAAATAAGGGGGGGGGGGGGGGGGGGGAGTTGTTTTTGAATGTTTTTTGGGGCTTCTCGAGACCCAGGACCCCAGCTCTTCCCCCTCTCCGTCCCAGCTCTACCGGGCACCGACCACACACTCCTCCTGTCCATCTGCTCTGCTGCATTTCTGGACCTATTCAGTGTTTCTCTTGCTTGTGTCGTGTGTGTGTTGCATTAAAAGAGATAGAGATGTTTTGAGACTCCTCCAGAACAAACACCCCACTACCATCTGGATTGTATAATTATTATGTTCAAATGAGCTTCACATTTGACTTTTCTGGTTTTTGCAGGTCACGAGCTGATGGCTGCAGACACCACTTCTCTCCACACATGAGTATTGGCATGTTAGGGCTGTTATTAGTGGTGTAAAAAAACACACCTTTTGAGGAATGTGTTCTGGTCTGCTCCTACCTCTGCATGTCTTTGGCCTGTTCTGCAGACTTTACCCTCTGCTGCTGCAACTCCAGTACATTTGGAACCAGGTCAGATCTAACCTGGGCTTAGCCATCTGTAAACTGGGGTTAATTATTAGTTTCCTACATGTACGTCTGCGTCTGATCCTAGTGGCTGTGGTTTCCTCGGTTGTATCTCATCCAACCAATCAGCAAGCGAGGGAGGCGGGTGTTGTACGGAGGTGTCGGTGACGTCAAGAGTTTGCGCCGAATTGGCTGGTTGTAGTTTGGCAATGACGGCGACTGCGATAGTGAAGTAATCTGTTCTGGTTCGGCTCCAAATATCAAGAAATTGAATGCCGAGGAATTTTTAGTAAATGTCATTGCTGCTCCGTTAGTGGCAAAAGAGCTGGCTAAAGCTAGGCTAAATGCTAAATGCCTCACTCACTCGGGCGCATTACATACATGACAATAAACTCAGATCCAATTGTTTCAATCTGCAAAAGAAGTTAGCCCTTTTAACGGAGTCAATGGAGCAAATCCAGACCTTAGTATGAAATGAAATGAGTACTATGGTATGTTAGGACCAGGCTGGAAGAGATCATTGCTTTACTTGAATCTCTGCTGTCATCGCTACATTAAGTTTACTTTTCCCATGACAGTGATATCATCTTTAGTCTTTTGGCAATAATCCTATAACCACGAGTGATCCATGAGATCTGAAATACTTAGCAGTTACTTATGAAAATACAATGTTAAGGATTAGAAGCGGTTGGAGACTCATTGAAGGTCGACATATGTGCAGCCTGGTCACGTCCGTCATCTTCAGTGAGGGACTGAGACAAAAAACAATTGCACATGAGCTGCAACATCATATTGCCGCGTCCATCCGTTTCATAAAGTAAAGTAGGCCACATATGCTCAGCCTAAATACAAAGCTGTATAATCTGGCTTTCAGCTGTTTATCTGTGTTTACGACATTCTAAATCGTTTACAGGATTGTGGAGCCGTGCTGGTGACAATGTTCATGACACCTCATCAGCAATGACATGTGCAGCGCAGACTGGAAGGTGCTCCACTGAAAGACTAATGGCACACTTACGTATCGAGCGAGGACAAGAGCGCCATTTCAAAAGCGTTGTTTTCGAACGCTCTTCTTTGAGTTCCCTTTACAGACGCGTTGCTTTGGAAAGGTGCTCCGCTCTGCAAAGACGGCCGTGAGCGGTGGGCGTCCTGTTCTGGAGGTTCTTTATGAATCCAGACTTTTAAACCAAGCTCTAAGAATAATCATTGACTCTTCTGGCGACCCTGGAGAAGCCTTGTTCCAGCTTCTTCCCTCTGGCAGAAGATGTCGTTCGGTGCAGGCTGGTCCCGTGCGAGTGGGCGGCGACCCGAGGTAGTTCATAAAGTCAGTAATTCACAAATACTATTAGATATACTCTCTATATATACTGTATAATGTATACTGTTATTGTTATATAGTAACACGCACACACACACACACACGCACAGACATGCACACACACAAACATGCACGCAAGCACGCACACATACACACGCACAGAAACACACACGCACACATGCACACACACGTACAGAAACACACACACACACAAACATGCACGCACACACACACACACACACACACACACACAGAAACACACACATGCACACACACATACACAAAAAAATACACACACGTACTGTACAGAAACACACACACAGACACACACGTACAGAAACACACACACACACGTACAGAAACACACGCACACACACGAACACACACGCACACGTACAGAAACACACACGCACACACACAAACACACACACGTACAGAAACACGCGCGCACACACACACACGTACAGAAACACGCGCACACAAACACACACACGCACGAACGCACACACACGACCACACACGTACAGAAACACACACACAAACACACACACACTCTGGTGTTTACTGATCACAATTGTCCTGTCTTGTCTCTTGTACTGTAATGTTGTAAAAAATTAATTCCAAAATTGTTTTACTGCAAATGGCAAATAAATGAATCTGAAACCCCGACAAGTGCCTGTGTGACCCCGAAGGCCCGTGTGACCCCGAAGGCCTGTGTGACCCCGAAGGCCTGTGTGACCCCGAAGGCCCGTGTGACCCCGAAGGACTGAGCCTGACTTCTAACCCACTGACACACAAAGCTAAGCTGTTTAACGCAGGGCGATACAGAAGAGGCTTGAAAGGGAAAGGAGTGACGCTGACGAGGAGATTTTAGATTAAACATTAGCTCTTTCTATCATCTGTCACCCGACGCTGGCCCTTCTTTGTCAGAGCAGAGGTTTGCGAATCCACCGGGGCGCCAAGCAACACAAAACACCTTTTCTTCACCACGCACCTCGGGGATAGTGAGTGAGATAATGCAGCTCCGTTTACCTGTTGGTTTTTATCAGAATATTCTGGGCTGTTTCGCTTGATCAGCACGAACTCCACAGATTGGCCTTCTTTATGATCTGTATGACAAGGACCTACTGCATTGATTTAAAGTGATAGTCTGTAACTCTAAATAAATGACAAATTTTAAGAATTGTAGTAAATTGACCTCCTGGCCTTAAATGTTGATATAAAATAAGTCATTTTATTAATTCTAATATTACAGACAAGTCCCGCCTTCCCTTCTCTTAGCTATAGCTGTGTTGCAGGTCCACACAGAACCGACAGGAGCCGAGCTGGAGAACAGAACTGCCCCCTTCAGCTCGTCATGTCCGGCTTAGAGGTAATATTTTAGGGACTTTTACCCGTTCAGAAGGGATTGTGTTTTAAATGCTTTGAATCATCTTTTGTTTTGGCAATGAAGGATTAACCATAACTTTAAAAATATTTCCCTCTAAAGCTAGTAATAAAATCTTTTCATTTGGATCAGTGGAGTACAGACGCAGAGGTAGGTCCACAGCGCCTTGGAAATGAGTGGATATTATCAGACAATACTTACAATAAACTGTTAATCTGATACTCATCACAAGAGTGTGTAAACAGGACATGTGGCGACGGTTCCTCTGCAAACACTCATCCTGTGGTTTGGTGGTTCAGCTGAAACAAACTAAGCTCCTAAATGTGATATACACAGCCTGTTCTAGTAACGGGAGCAGAGCCGGAGAATGAATCATCACTTCCCCTTTAATATCCACTCCTGGAAGAAAGCAATGTCACTTTTTTTCTTTTTGGGATTTTTTCTAAGATGTAGGAGCGCTAATGACACAAATAATGTTTTTTAACCTCTATTTTTAGTTTTATTAAAGGCCTTTACCAAATATTTCACACACAGTTTGATGGTAAAAGTGGCTAAAATCAAGTGTGATGCCTCAAACTTCAGTTTCACCGTTTAACTTTTTATATGTACAGTACCTTGCAAAAGTATTCGGCCCCCTTGAACCTTTCAACATTTTGCCACATTTCAGGCTTCAAACAGAAAAATATAAAATGTAATTTTTTTGTCATGAATCAACAACAAGTGGGACACAAACTTTTTTAACAAATAAAAAACTGAAAAGGGGGGCGTGCAATATTATTGGGCCCCTTTACTTTCAGTGCAGCAAACTCAGTCCAGAAGTTCAGTGAGGATCTTTGAATGATCCAATGTTGTCCTAAATGACTGATGATGATAAATAGAATGCACCTGTGTGTAATCAAGTCTCCGTATAAATGCACCTGCTCTTTGATAGTCTCAGGGTTCTGTTTAAAGCACAGAGAGAACCATGAAGACAAAGGAACACACCAGGCAGGTCCGAGATACTGTTGTGGAGAAGTTTAAAGCCGGATTTGGATACAAAAAGATTTCCCAAGCTTTAAACATCTCAAGGAGCACTGTGCAAGCAATTATATTGAAATGGAAGAAGTATCAGACCACTGCAAATCTACCAAGACCCGGCCGTCCCTCCAAACTTTCATCTCAAACAAGAAGACTGATCAGAGATGCAGCCAAGAGGCCCATGATCACTCTGGATGAACTGCAGATAACTACAGCTGAGGTGGGAGAGTCTGTCCATAGGACAACAATCAGTCGTGCACTACACAAATCTGGCCTTTATGAGTGGCAAGAAGAAAGCCATTTCTCAAAGACATCCATAAAAAGTCTCGTTTAAAGTTTGCCACAAGCCACCTGGGAGACACACCAAACATGTGGAAGAAGGTGCTCTGGTCAGATGAAACCAAAATCGAACTTTTTGGCCACAATGCAAAACGATATGTTTGGCGTAAAAGCAACACAGCTCATCACCCTGAACACACCATCCCCACTGTCAAACATGGTGGTGGCAGCATCATGCTTTGGGCCTGCTTTTCTTCAGCAGGGACAGGGAAGATGGCTAAAATTGATGGGAAGATGGATGGAGCCAAATACAGGACCATTCTGGAAGAAAACCTGTTGGAGTCTGCAAAAGACCTGAGACTGGGACGGAGATTTATCTTCCAACAGGACAATGATCCAAAACATAAAGCCAAATCTACAATGGAATGGTTCACAAATAGACGTATCCAGGTGTTAGAATGGCCAAGTCAAAGTCCAGACCTGAATCCAATCCAGAATCTGTGGAAAGAGCTGAAGACTGCTGTTCACAAACGCTCTCCATCCAACCTCACTGAGCTCGAGCTGTTTTGCAAGGAAGAATGGGCAAGAATTCCAGTCTCTCGATGTGCAAAACTGATAGAGACATACCCCAAGCGACTTGCAGCTGTAATTGCAGAAAAAGGTGGCGCTACAAAGTATTAGCGCAAGGGGCCGAATAATATTGCACGCCCCACTTTTCAGTTTTTTATTTGTTAAAAAAGTTTAAATTATCCATTCGTTCCACTTCACGACTGTGTCCCACTTGTTGTTGATTCGTGACAAAAAAAATAAATTTTTATATCTTTATGTTTGAAGCCTGAAATGTGGCGAAATATTGAAAGGTTCAAGGGGGCCGAATACTTTCGCAAGGCACTGTATGTGTATATAAGTAAGTCCTCTTCATTCATACAGCGCCTTTCACAGACCGGAGTCACAAAGCACTTTACGATTGTGGGCATTTTTCTCACTCCACACAGAGAGTCAGGTGTTGTACATGGATTTTAGCGGTATGGGGAAACCGGAGCACTCGGAGGAAACCTACAGAGACACGAGGAGAACATACTAACTCTACTCAAAAAGGCCCAGTTCTGACCGGGATTCAAACCAAGGACCTTCTTGCTGAGAGGCGAGAATGCTAACCACTCAGCCACCGTTCTGCTCTATGTGTTATCTGCAGTTTTTCTCCTTTTTTGCCCCCCGTGCCTTTGGAAGCAGCTGGTGTTGTAAATGTGCGATACAAATAAATCTGACATTGACATTAAAGTAGATCTAGTAACTTAAAATGTAATCTACCAAATGGAGGAGGAAACCATTGAAGGGAGACAGTTCTAACAGACTACTTGAAGCCAAACTGTCTGCTTAGAATTGCTTGGTTGTAGTTTTGCTCCTTGTAAATAAATAAACAAAAAAGAACCCATGATGTGACAAAGTGGTTACTGCGTTTGCCACGGAGCAAGAAGGCGCTGGGTTCAACTGTTCATGGAGGCGTACGGCATTTCTGTGTGGTTTCCCTTCTTCACGAACCATAAAACTCAAACGTTCCCAACACGGCGGCCTCTGGGTCAGCGACATGAGGATGAGCCAAATGACTGGTCCCTGTTGGGTTCTAGTCTGAACTGGTTTAGCCCAGATAGGTTTGGTCTGGATCATTTTCCCCTGTATTTTATCGTAGTTGAATGAAGTGAAATCATGTCTCCGTCTCTACAACTATCTCTGCAAAATATGTTTTTTTTTTCAACATTTCATTTATTGATAAACAGCTTTTCTTGTGGATAATATTGAAGGTATATGGGAGGATTTTCAAGACTATTGGTCCTCCCAACTGTCAATCATTCTGGTGCTGAGAGTTTTGTTCAAAAAGTGGAGAGGGCGGTTCTTTCCTAAAATTTGGGAAAATCCTCCTGTATACCTTTAACATTACACTATAAAATAAAGGAATTGGATCATCCTTTGAACTTAAATCTCACACCGTTCACGATCATGTGTAGATTAGGTATATTGTTTAATGAATAATTTTTACTAAATCTCTTGTATTCAAAATGCTTCTTTCTATACGGCATTAATTAAAAAGTGCAAAGTTTGTTGGCACAGTGAATGAATCTTTTGTCGCTGCATCCCTAATGTGGATTTACCAATATGAGGTTTAGGTAGTTCTCTCTCCAGAATGTACAAGGGCAGAGAAAAGCCATAGCGCCACAGTTGTATAACACATATTGAATTGCAAAGAGGATTAAAAACTGTGTGTGGTAAGTCCGCTTCAAACGGCGAGACCTCAGGCCGCAGCAGACCGTATCTAATGGGAATTAAACTACACATTAAATGATCTTCACCTCGTGTCTGCTCCATCACAACACTTTGGAGTCATCAAAACAGCTCAGAGATGCAATAGAGCGAGGATGTCAATTTAGGCACAGTATGTCACGAAATGTCAATATGAAGAATTATACAAACATGAGATTAGATGTTTTTCATTGGAAAGGGCTGGCCCAGGATGCACTATGGCAGTATTCCTGTGGAGGCAAGCAAAAGCCAAGGGACGCACACTCACATGTTCCTCCCTGTATTGGACTAGCTTCTCTGCAAGCATTCAGTAAACTCAAAACAGGCCCAAGTATTCTCCCAAGGTCCTGACTAAGCCTGGCTCAAGTTAGAGATGTAGTTCCCCAAGTTCTGCACTGAGGTAGCTTGGTCTTATCCATCCGTAAACTCCAGCCTTTATCATTTCCTACATGTAAGTCTGGGTCTGATCCTAGTGGCTGCGGTTTCGGAAATGGCAGCAAATGCGATTGTAAACTAATCTGTTCTGGTTCAATCCAAATATCAAGAAACTGAAGCCGGAGCAAGAGGAATGTTTAGTAAAGTCATTGAAGCAAAGATGTTGTGGCTCTACTCCCCACGGGCTCCGTTAGTGGCAAAGGAGATGGCTAAAGCTAGGCTACATGCTAAAGCTAGGCTAAATGCTAAATGCCTCACTCACTCGGGCTCATTACAAACTTGACAGAGCTCAATGATGCAAATCCAGACCGTAGTAAGAAATGAGTACGATGGTATAGTAAGACCAGGCTAATACTGAGGCACCCACTGCTCCTGAAAACTTTCCCTAGAGGCAGTGAATGTCAAAGTTAAATTAAAGAACAGCTTATAATAATCATTTGAACAATAGGTAAAATGAAAGAATAAATATGGTGAATAGTTCTACCTCTTGTACATGTGTTTTTATTGGTACCTAGTTTCTCTAACCTCCTAAAATGCACAGATACAAACCAGAAACATACGCAGACATGGGCAGAGGAGAATCCACAATGTTTTGATTCAATCCTGTGGAAAACAACAGCAGTTTCACCTCCATCGACTGTATGTACGTGTGACAGCAGGCAACAGACATATTAGTTCAAGTCTGCTGACATCTAATGGAGAGGCGGGCAGGGGGAATCTCTCATGGGGATAAGTATGTTACAGAGGGTTATAATGAAGAGAAGAAGTGGACAGCAGCAGGAGCTCTTGTGTGTTGTAGCTTACACTAATGTGCTCACTCACTTTCTGTCTTTATACATCCACACGTCCCACAAAAAGGCCAACTTATCAAAGGTGTGTTGACAGACGAGAGCGTTTAGGTAGCGTGCTGAAATTACAAATCAAACAAAAGTTGACCTTAAAGTGGTTTTGACATCAGAAACAGAACAAAATATATATTAATATTGTGCAATATACAACAATAAATAAAAGTAGTTCAGATTAAAGCAGCAGGTATGTAAGATTTTTATGTCAAGTCGTCATTAAAAGGCCAAAATATGTCAAAAAGCATTAATAAATCATGCTCTTTTTGAATACTTCTTTAAGTCACACAATTCAGTATTTTCGTGATGTATGAGGATTCACGCCTCACTCACATCAGCTTGATCCCCCATGAGCCTTTGCGCTGGCGGCATCAAGTTTGCGGCCTTAACAAAATCATCGGCAGCAGACAAGAAGCATTTTAAATCTGCGTCGTAGCAGATTGTGTTGAAAGTAGTTTTGTTGTTGACATTTGCGCAGTTGCGATTTCACGGCTACACTTGTTGTTTGTTGTTGTTCTAACTAAGGCTATCTTTGGTTTTGTTTTCATTCAGCGGTGGTTTGCGCTGATAGACAATAATACATTCATTTACTTGTGTTTCACGTGTAATATCGCGCAACATTTTGATTAAACTCATTAAACCAAATTAAGTATAGGCCATTTTATTTATTTTCACCAACCATGATTGAGACGACTACATCAAAAGAGTACAATTTAAACTACTGCAGTCCGTTTATGATATTTATATACTATACAAGGGACTATTCTCGAGCACAGATGCAGTACTTTTGGTAGATTCAAGGTATTTTGTTATTGTTGTGATGAAGCAAACCGGACAAAAGGAGGAACTTCCATCCATCCATCCATCCATTTTCTTCCCCTTAATCCATTTCTGGGTCGGGGGGGTGGCAGTCAGAGCACCAGCCCCTCACTGATCCTCCTGCAGGTGCTGAGTCCACAGGAGCTGAGATCTTTCAGTGGGAGCTTCAGGCAAAGTGGGGTTAAGTGTCTTGCCCAAGGACACAACGACAGCAGTCATCAGTGGGAGTCGTGAAGTAGGTCTTATGGTGGGCTGGAACCCACGACCTTCAGGCCCAAAGGCCAATGCTCTACCAACTGAGCCACTGTCGCCCACAAGGAGGAACTTGACGCAGAAAAGCAAACAGGGGATTTCAATCTACAACCCTCTTGCAATGGCGTGCTACACCACTGAGAATATTGTTATGGAATTTGATAACATAACAAATAAGAATTCATTTATGCAGTATACAATGTGATAGCCATCTGTTTTGCAGTGTGTAATGAGATATTTTGTTCAAATAGGCCGCTTCCTGCTCAAGACCATGGGTAGTAGTCCGGGTCCTGGAGCCGTGGACGCCCCAGACAGATGCGAGGCTGGAGTTGATCACAGCGTTGATGGGTGGTTCGTCTATAAACTTAAAGAGAAGAGCCGAGGGGGGAGAACACAGCCCTGTGGAGCCCCGTGTCGTTGGTAAGCGTGTCTGAGATTCTTCCTTGTCCGCAGCCCCCGGTCCATCAGGAAGTCAGTGATCAATCTTTAGAGGTCCGGCATGTTGACCTGTGGGAGCTTGTCCTGAACGGAGCAGGGCCAGGAGGACAGTGCTGATTGCAGAGCTGACGTAGGTTCCAGGGGAGTCCAGGTGTTGCAGGGTGACACGGAGGCCCGGGTTAATGACGACGTCTAAAGATGTGTTAGGGAAACTGCGTGGTAATTGACGTGAGCACAGGACCTGGATCATAAATTACTTGATCATGACTTAGCCTGTAGTCACTGTACATTTTAATTTGCTGGAACATATTTTAATAGTTTTCTTTACTGTTTTCTTTACCGAAAGACACAGATATTCAAAGAAGCGGTTTGTAAAGGGCTTGGATGAAGTAGATGCTTATATGATTCCAAACCCTTTGCCCCCAATCGGCACAAGACAAACTCTCTACAATAATCACTTGAGACAGAAGACTGAGGTACTCCAAAGTTACACAAATCTGGAAAAGCCTTCACACTTCAAACTACAATTGCAATGGAACGAAAGAATACACATAGACTTTTCTCATGTTTTAAATCATTTACTAATGAGCGTTGAGGAATTTTCTCTGAACAGACAGACATGCAGTACCTTCTCATTATGTCCATTGGTGGCACTTAAACCAGAGTTTGACCTGTCACCTGCCTGTCTGACATGGGTAAACAGAGATTCTATTTAAGGTTAAGGTTAAGTACACTTTATGGATTTCTTGTTGATTCCTTGAACGTGCACAAATACCTTGATCAGGGGTGTCAAACTAGCCTGGTCTTACCAGGACAAATGCCCAAAAATAATAATTGTAAACCGCTTTGTGACTCTGGTCTGTGAAAGGTGGTATATAAATAAACATTACTTACTTATTTACTTACTTACCAGCGCACTAATTTCATTTCGTACTTCGGTTTGGATTTGCTTAATTAAGCTCTGTTAACAGGTGGGAAGGGTTAAGTCCTTTTGCAGATTGAAACGATTGGATGTGAGTTTACTGTGACGTATGTAATGCGCCTGAGTGAGTGAGGCTTTTAGCGTTTAGCCTAGCTTTAGCATTTAGCCTAGCTTTAGCCATCTCCTTTGCCACTAATGGAGCAATGAAACTTGCTAAAAAAATTTCTTGCTCTGGCTTCAATTTATTGATTTGGGAGCTGGACCAGAACGGTTTACTTTACTTTACTTTCGCATTCTCTGCCATTGCCAAACTACAACCAGCAAATTTGGCACTAACTCTTGACGTCACCGACACCGACCTACAACACCCGCCTCCCCCGCTCTGAGGGGATTCACTAGGATCAGACCCAGACCTACATGTACGAAATGATCATGGACCAGAGTTTCTGGATGGCTAAAGCCAGACTAGTGTCAAACTGGTTTCACACTGAAAATGTTTATTCTAACCAAGCAGGAGCACCAGACTCCACTACTTTCATAAAGTCTCCAGGATTAGACTGGACCTACTTGATTAAATAGATCGACCTATTGCTTGGTCGGAATGAAAACTTACAGCCACACCAGCCCTTTGAGGACCGGTTTATCACCCCTGTCCTCTTTACAAAAACCTGAACTGGAAAATAAACACAGAAATCAGGACGGGTCACAGCAGCAGAGGTGGAGTAGCCTCTGGGTGGAGCAGGACGGGTCACAGCAGCAGAGGTGGAGTAGCCGCTTCGTTCGGACCATTTTGGGACCAAATAAAACGCTGAATCCTTCATTACCGTTTTTCACAAAGTTAGCATTCCTCCTGTGGATTTTCGGCCGATCCACTCGGTTCAGACCATGAATCCTCTCTGCTCTGGTCCGGACCAGTGTAAAACCATGAATCCTCTCTGCTCTGGTCCGGACCAGTGTAAAACCATGAATCCTCTCTGCTCTGGTCTGGACCAGTGTAAAACCATGAATCCTCTCTGCTCTGGACTGGACCAGTGTAAAACCATGAATCCTCTCTGCTCTGGTCTGGACCAGTGTAAAACCATGAATCCTCTCTGCTCTGGTCTGGACCAGTGTAAAACCATGAACACTGAACTGCAGCAACATCTCAGGCAGAAAAAAGCAAGACAAATAACAATTGTAAAACACAAAACAACAACTGTTTCAGGACTAAAAAAAACTGCTGACTGACCAGGGATATCCTCATGTGGGATCATTACAGTAGGTGTGTATCTCTCTCTGTCAAATCTCTGTCTGGGAAACATACACAGAGCCGTAACATCTTTAGGCAAGGAAGTTTATTTGTATGGCACAATTCATACACAAGGCAACTCAAAGTGCTGAACAAGACAAAAGAGCATTAAAATCATAAAGATAAAAAGATAAAATCCCTCAGTTGTAGCACAGTTAAACAGAACCGTCTTTAACCTGGTTTTAAACATTGTCAGAGAGGAGGCCTGTCTCACATCTTCAGGAAGACTGTTCCAGATTTTAGCAGCATGAATCTGAAAAGCAGCCTCCCCATGTTTAGTTCTGACTCTGGGCACTAACAGGAGTCCAGTCCCTGTGCTCCTCAGAGTCCCAGCAGGAGGCCAGTCCCTGTGCTCCTCAGAGTCCCAGCAGGAGTCCAGTCCCTGTGCTCCTCAGAGTCCCAGCAGGAGGCCAGTCCCTGTGCTCCTCAGAGTCCCAGCAGGAGGCCTGTCCCTGTGCTCCTCAGAGTCCCAGCAGGAGTCCAGTCCCTGTGCTCCACAGAGTCCCAGCAGGAGTCCAGTCCCTGTGCTCCTCAGAGTCCCAGCAGGAGTCCAGTCCCTGTGCTCCTCAGAGTCCCAGCAGGAGGCCAGTCCCTGTGCTCCTCAGAGTCCCAGCAGGAGTCCAGTCCCTGTGCTCCTCAGAGTCCCAGCAGGAGGCCAGTCCCTGTGCTCCTCAGAGTCCCAGCAGGAGTCCAGTCCCTGTGCTCCACAGAGTCCCAGCAGGAGGCCAGTCCCTGTGCTCCTCAGAGTCCCAGCAGGAGTCCAGTCCCTGTGCTCCTCAGAGTCCCAGCAGGAGGCCAGTCCCTGTGCTCCTCAGAGTCCCAGCAGGAGTCCAGTCCCTGTGCTCCTCAGAGTCCCAGCAGGAGTCCAGTCCCTGTGCTCCTCAGAGTCCCAGCAGGAGGCCAGTCCCTGTGCTCCTCAGAGTCCCAGCAGGAGGCCAGTCCCTGTGCTCCTCAGAGTCCCAGCAGGAGGCCAGTCCCTGTGCTCCTCAGAGTCCCAGCAGGAGTCCAGTCCCTGTGCTCCTCAGAGTCCGGGCTGGTTCATATGGGACTAACATGTCACTGATATACTTTGGCGCGAGGTCGTGGAGAGACTACAAACTAAAGTTGTCGTTCCAAAGCCGCAGTAGTCTTTTTGTTCTCCATGGTTGTTAGCACCTCATCTGACACAGGCCACTTGACGTCATCAAAGCCCAGACACCCTGGTGCTGATGGGGCCGCTCCCCACCCCCACTCCACCCCCACTCCACCCTCACACCACCCCCAGCACCAGATCTGGCACCTGACTGACAACTGATGACATCTCCACATACCCACTTCAAAGTGAGAGCGGGGGAATCCCAACTTTACAAAAGCGAGCAGGAGCAGGATATATTCGTCAATGTATTCTTTATTTGAACGTGTGAGAAGATTATACCGTGTTGTATCCTTGGAAGGCGAAGACCAGGTTTCAGGAAATGGGCATTTATCAACATTAGAACCACATCATATGTAACCTGAGCCACGCATCCACTAAGCAGGCTGAAAATTAGATTGTCCCTTTGATCTGACTCAGGGATTTTACTGCTTCCAACTTTTAATTAAATGTAAGGGTTTTTTATGAATGCAGTTTTGTAGATCTAATTTCTAAGATGCTGGTGTTGTTGAGTTATTCTTTACAAGATTTGTCAAGCAATAATAACAGAAAAGATCATAGTTATGTCGAGTGACTTCACAATGGCGGCACGGGGCGGCACGGTGGCTGAGTGGATAGCACTCTCGCCTCTCAGCAAGAAGGTCCTGGGTTCAAATCCCGGTTGGACCAGGGCCTTTCTGAGTGGAGTTTGCATGTTCTCCCCGTGTCTGCGTAGGTTTCCTCCGGGTGCTCCGGTTTCCCCTACCACTAAAAATATGTACAATAGGTCTGGCATGTGCCTCCTGTACTGGCCCCACTACCAAAAATAACAATTGTAAACCGCTTTGAGACTCCGATGTGCAGTGAAAAGGCGGTATATAAATAAAGATTACTTACTACTAAAGATTACAATATGTCTTGATCTCTGCATTTACAGGAGCAAAGATGGCACATATAGTAAGTAAGTTAGTAAGTTTTTATTTATATACCGCCTTTTCACTGCAGATCTGAGTCTCAAAGCGGTTTACAATTGTTGATTTTGGGCATTTGTCTCTCACTCCACACAGAGATGGGAGCGGGGCCAGTACAGGAAGCACATGCCAGAACTATTGGACATATTTTTAGTGGTAGGGGAAACCGGAGTACCCGGAGGAAACCTACGCAGACATGGGGAGAACATGCAAACTCCGCTCCACCCGGTTCGACCGGGATTCGAACCCAGGACCTTCTTGCTGAGAGGCGAGAGTGCTATCCACTCAGCCACCGTACCACCCGTATATATCTGTCCGATACGACATACAAGTCAAAGGAATGAATAATAAATGGATATATTTCCATGGGGCAAACTAGAATACAAATGTAGAATACAGTCCTATGTCTTGAAATTCAGTGTTTCAAGACAATTTGTATAGATATACTTTTGGGTCACAGAGTAAATGATACCGTCTCCATGTGGCTTTTCTCTGGCCTGTCTAACCTCCTGTTCTTATGGAGAGGACTCAAGGGATCGAGTATGTTTTAAATCCTACATGCTGTTTTTTTTCCCCTGGGCTAAAAATACAATAGGCTATATTTCTTCCAACTGTAACCAAGTATGTGTTTTTTGGAGAATAACTCTTGGCCCATTTAGCTCAAGATACAGTGCCTCCATTCATCGTGAAAGCATTCATTCTGAGTTCATTGAAATTCTTTAAGAACGGTCTTAATGACTGCTGAATGTTCACACTGTGTCCTAACTATTTAATATCGCCCATCTGTGTGTAATCTATTCTCAGTATAATTACAGCTGTCTCCGACCATGTGAGCGCTATGGTCAGAGTGTAATGGTCACTAAACAGCATCATGAAGGCCGAGGAGCACACCAGAGAGGGCAAGGATAAAGTAGTGGAGACGTTTGAAGCATGGTTAGGTTATACAAACATATCCAACGCTTTGAATATTTTACAGAACATTGTGTGATCCATTATTTTGAAATGGAAAGAGTACAGTATGGCTCAACTGCAAATCTACCAAGACCCGGCTGACGAGGCCAATGGAAAGGAATTGGAAAGGCATTGGAGAGGCATTGGAAAGGCATTGGAAAGGCATTGGAGAGGCATTGGACAGGCATTGGAGACGCATTGGAAAGGCATTGGAAAGGCATTGGAAAGGACTTGGAAAGGACTTGGAAAGGACTTGGAAAGGCATTGGAAAGGACTTGGAAAGGCATTGGAAAGGCATTGGAAAGGCATTGGAAAGGACTTGGAAAGGCATTGGAAAGGACTTGGAAAGGCATTGGAAAGGACTTGGAAAGGCATTGGAAAGGCATTGGAAAGGCATTGGAAAGGCATTGGAAAGGACTTGGAAAGGCATTGGAAAGAACTTGGAAAGGCATTGGAAAGGCATTGGAAAGGCATTGGAAAGGCATTGGACAGGCATTGGAGAGGCATTGGAGAGGCATTGGAGAGGCATTGGAGAGGCATTGGAGACGCATTGGAAAGGCATTGGAAAGGACTTGGAAAGGACTTGGAAAGGCATTGGAAAGGACTTGGAAAGGACTTGGAAAGGCATTGGACAGGCATTGGAGAGGCATTGGAGAGGCATTGGAGACGCATTGGAAAGGCATTGGAAAGGCATTGGAAAGGACTTGGAAAGGACTTGGAAAGGCATTGGAAAGGCATTGGAAAGGCATTGGAAAGGCATTGGACAGGCATTGGAGAGGCATTGGAGAGGCATTGGAGAGGCATTGGAGAGGCATTGGAGAGGCATTGGAGACGCATTGGAAAGGCATTGGAAACGCATTGGAAAGGCATTGGAAAGGCATTGGAAAGGACTTGGAAAGGACTTGGAAAGGCATTGGACAGGCATTGGAGAGGCATTGGAGAGGCATTGGAGACGCATTGGAAAGGCATTGGAAAGGCATTGGAAAGGACTTGGAAAGGACTTGGAAAGGCATTGGAAAGGCATTGGAAAGGACTTGGAAAGGCATTGGAAAGGCATTGGACAGGCATTGGAAAGGCATTGGACAGGCATTGGACAGGCATTGGAAAGGCATTGGAGACGCATTGGAAAGGCATTGGAAAGGACTTGGAAAGGCATTGGAAAGGCATTGGAAAGGACTTGGAAAGGACTTGGAAAGGCATTGGAAAGGCATTGGAAAGGACTTGGAAAGGCATTGGAAAGGCATTGGAAAGGCATTGGAAAGGACTTGGAAAGGCATTGGAAAGGCATTGGAAAGGACTTGGAAAGGCATTGGAAAGGCATTGGAAAGGCATTGGAAAGGCATTGGAAAGGACTTGGAAAGGCATTGGAAAGGCATTGGAAAGGACTTGGAAAGGCATTGGAAAGGCATTGGAAAGGCATTGGAAAGGCATTGGAAAGGACTTGGAAAGGCATTGTCAAACAGCTGGAAAAACACTGGATACAAAACTGCGAAGAGAGAACGACCCCTGTGCCTTTCAACACCACAAACTCTTTCCACTTTCTAATCTTGTTGTCATGTTGCGCTCTTGTGGCCTTCTGTGCGGCCGAAGCAATCAAGCAGTGTCAAAGTCGACCTTGTGCAAAACGTCTTTCTAAATATGGGATAAGTATGGGAACAATGTGGTATCTGTGTTTCTTTACGTTGACGCTTTGGGGATGTGAGCCTGGGCCCACAGCTCTGCTCCTGGTCTCTGCTGGTCTTGGGAGTGTCAGTCACAAGTTTGCATCTGGTAAGAGCTGACCTGAGATAGCTTTAATGGTGCCAGAGCTTTCCTTGAACTGAGAACTATGGGATGGAAAATAGCAACAGAACACCACTAGAACCAATAAATAAATAACTATAGACTAGAACCAACTCAGATTGACTGACCCAGAAATGATCAACTATCAAACCATCCAGAAGTAAACAAAGGGTAAGAGAGATCTGAACCAGTGAACACATGAAATGGAATATGGACCAGTAATAAATATTGGGTCATGGACAGGATGTTGATTGATTGTATTCATTCTATCAGAAATATTACCATCATAAGTATTTACAATATTTACATTCCTTAGTTTACATGACTTTTTATACACATGTTATTGCCTTCTGTACTTAAAGTATATACTTACTTATGCAAATATATAAACGTGAATATACAATCAATCAGTAATATATGCCCTGGTTGCACCATGTGTGGAGTGGGAAGGATGTAAAAACTTGTAGACTCCATAAAAAAATTCACAAACATGCAAGAATTTAGTGATTAAAGAGAGGACATCTGGGTGAAGCTGATTGACCTTAAACACATACATTAACTCATTGACTGCCATTGATGTATTTGGCTGAGACTGGTGATTTCTGTCAAACCTCCCTCTATTCAACTGAAGACTACAGCAGAACAAAACTAGCTAGATACCAACATTTTTTTGCTGATGAAAGCAGACGGTCCAATCTTTCAGAATCTGGTTTCATATTTTACATAGTCACAGCACACAATATTCTGTGGGTCTTGCAAGTCAGTGAAATCCTCAAAAACGGCGGGCAGTCGGTGAGTTAAGTTCAATCTTAATCGTAGGCCAACGCGTGAAAACCTTTTGCACGGATCCAGCCTCAGTAACTAATCAGTAACTGGACCCCTGGCACCAAGTAGCGGCCCCCATCAGACAGGTGTCCCAGGGCCCCTTTAATCTTTCTCAACAACAAGCGAAAGTTAACGAACAATTACAAAATTACAGCAGCATCAAACCTCCCTCCCCTGTCCCCCACATCCCCACGTAGGAGGCGCTGTTGCACGTAATATTGCAAGTATTGTGTGCAATCAAAACCCTACAAAAATACTTCAAATAACTATATATAAAACTTATACTTTTTGACAGTTTGTTTTTGCATTTTTCAGTGGTTCAATTTCAAGGTTAAAATCCAAAAGAACAGCAAAACAAGAATATTTTTCCAAAACAATATACGTTTCCATAGAAACCACACAAACATGATACATCATTGTAAAGTGTTTGAGCAGGTCCACGTCACTGAGGCATTCATGGAGATTGACGAGCGACGCTGCATGGGTTCACTTCCCTCCAGGAGACAAAGTGTGACCCAACATTAGGCTCTTCAGATTAGTCTACTGATAATTCAGATAAATAACATTTGGGCATCGGTCTCTGCCTCAATGGCTCTATGTGTTTTTATTTTTAATTTCATCATTGCATTTCTTGTGTTTGAAATGATTTTTGGAATTCTCTGATCTGTGTTGGTGAATTCAACAGTTCTCAAACATATACTGTTGTGATTTAGGGCTCTACAAGAATACGTTTAATGAATTGAATTAGGTTCTTTATTCTATTACAGTGGTTCTGCACACACTCTTAAACACGGATCATAACTTTAAAAAAAAACAAACAACCTTTTTGAAATAATAACATCTTTATAGTTCCACAAAGGAGTGATCCTATCCATCTATCTATATCTCTATACTTTAAAGCTGGGGTACATAAGTTTCAAACCAAATCTATGTCACTCGTTCCTCGCTCACTATCACACACATGTACTTTTGGTCACATCTCTAGATCAGCTTCTTCAAACCCGAAAAGTAAGAAAAAAATGAGAAAAATCAGCTCTTCCTCAAAGTTCTACATAGTAACTTCACTGAGCTTTTTCTTACAAGAATATAAAAGATTGTTGTGGTCTGATGTGTTCATAAATGTTCTCTTTCACAACAGTGTCAGGAAACAACATGTATTATTCATGAAACTAAAAAGTTGTGGTTTTCCAGCTTTAAATAAGGTTACTTAATTCCTGCCTTATGTTCCTTATCCCCGGCTGTTCTTAGATCCTAAATCTCCAGGTGTGGTGCTCCCCTGGTGGATTCTTTGGGGGTTTCAGGTGATTGGATGGTTTGGGCTGGGCTCTGTCAGATGAGGTGGCAGGGAGCTGGATACGGAGCCTGATTATTCTCCGTGGAGTGGGAAATCTCTGTAGTAAGATGGTTGCACACTCAGCACCGTGTCTGTCAAGTGCATTTCCGGCATAGATCCAGGTGTTTGCCAGAGTGGGACGGGGGCAGTCGAGGGACCACCTGTTTTCAGCAATTAGTGAACACACACATGCCACAGCAGTGAATGAGGAGCCACTGTACGACTGATGGATGGGACTTTTCATTTGGTCAGGAGTGAGTGAAAACATGCTGCAATACGCAAGAGTCATCGATCTGACTTGGTTATGATACAGCAGGTCACAGCAGCAGAGGTGGAGCAGGACAGGTCACAGCAGCAGAGGTGGAGTAGCCTCTGGGTGGAGCAGGACGGGTCACAGCAGCAGAGGTGGAGTAGGCTCTGGGTGGAGCAGGACAGGTCACAGCAGCAGAGGTGGAGTAGGCTCTGGGTGGAGCAGGACAGGTCACAGCAGCAGAGGTGGAGTAGCCTCTGGGTGGAGCAGGACGGGTCACAGCAGCAGAGGTGGAGTAGCCTCTGGGTGGAGCAGGACAGGTCACAGCAGCAGAGGTGGAGTAGCCTCTGGGTGGAGCAGGACGGGTCACAGCAGCAGAGGTGGAGTAGCCTCTGGGTGGAGCAGGACGGGTCACAGCAGCAGAGGTGGAGTAGCCTCTGGGTGGAGCAGGACGGGTCACAGCAGCAGAGGTGGAGTAGCCTCTGGGTGGAGCAGGACGGGTCACAGCAGCAGAGGTGGAGTAGCCTCTGGGTGGAGCAGGACAGGTCACAGCAGCAGAGGTGGAGAAGCCTCTGGGTGGAGGACGGGTCACAGCAGCAGAGGTGGAGTAGCCTCTGGATGGAGCAGGACAGGTCACAGCAGCAGAGGTGGAGTAGCCTCTGGGTGGAGGACGGGTCACAGCAGCAGAGGTGGAGTAGCCTCTGGATGGAGCAGGACGGGTCACAGCAGCAGAGGTGGAGTAGGCTCTGGGTGGAGCAGGACAGGTCACAGCGGCAGAGGTGGAGTAGCCTCTGGGTGGAGTAGCCTCTGGGTGGAGCAGGACAGGTCACAGCAGCAGAGGTGGAGTAGGCTCTGGGTGGAGCAGGACAGGTCACAGCAGCAGAGGTGGAGTAGCCTCTGGGTGGAGGACGGGTCACAGCAGCAGAGGTGGAGTAGCCTCTGGATGGAGCAGGACGGGTCACAGCAGCAGAGGTGGAGTAGGCTCTGGGTGGAGCAGGACAGGTCACAGCGGCAGAGGTGGAGTAGCCTCTGGGTGGAGTAGCCTCTGGGTGGAGCAGGACGGGTCACATCAGCAGAGGTGGAGTAGTCTCTGGGTGGAGCAGGACGGGTCACAGCAGCAGAGGTGGAGTAGCCTCTGGGTGGAGCAGGACAGGTCACAGCAGCAGAGGTGGAGTAGCCTCTGGGTGGAGCAGGACGGGTCACAGCAGCAGAGGTGGAGTAGCCTCTGGGTGGAGCAGGACGGGTCACAGCAGCAGAGGTGGAGTAGTCTCTGGGTGGAGCAGGACGGGTCACATCAGCAGAGGTGGAGTAGCCTCTGGGTGGAGCAGGACAGGTCACAGCAGCAGAGGTGGAGTAGCCTCTGGGTGGAGCAGGACAGGTCACAGCAGCAGAGGTGGAGTAGCCTCTGGGTGGAGCAGGACAGGTCACACACATTTCAAAACACACAAAAGGAAGACAGTTTAAACACTTGACTTTAATTTAACCATTTCATCTTGATGTCGTCACTGCACCAGAACAGACCAGGATCCGGAGTGAAGGATTCAAGAAATAAGTCGTTTCTAAATTCATCTTAAAGAGGAGGACAATATAACAGAAAATGCACTTCACTTTCCCGTTCATTCCGTTCACACAAAGCACACGTCTCTTCTTCTCCTGGATCTGAAGAAAAGTCAAACTAGTGAAAGTGTGTCAGAACTATTGTGTCGCGCTGTAGTGTGTTAGGTCCAGTCCCAGTCCCAGTCCCAGTCCTAGTCTCAGTCTCAGTCCCAGCAGGAGGTCTGCACAAACCAAAGCAGAGGATTTGCTCTTGTCTACAGTCAAGAGTGTTCTGTGGTTCTCTCTCCTCGTGGGAAGTGATGCTGAGCGCTGATTGGCTGCTGGCTCCGGTGACTTTGCGCCTCTTCTTGCAGGACGCGGAGGCTGAATGCTCACTCAGCACTTATACCGGCGTCCGCAGCCTCGCGCACATCACGCACACGTTTGCACACGCACGAACCCACGCGTGGATCTGCTTTTTTCGCCGGTGAGCTGCTGCACACTTCTCCGGGAGACTTCGGTGGAAGCAGCGTCAACAATGCTCAGAAGTTGCGTGTCCCGGTTCCACAGGTCACTGCCGCTGGTGCGCGCTCTGAGGAGGTAACGGAGGAACGCGTGAGGAGGTAACGGAGGAACGCGTGAGGAGGTAACGGAGGAACGCGTGAGAAGGTAACGGAGGAACGCGTGCCCGCACCATGGATTGTCTCTTTTTTATTACTTGGACTTTACCCATTCCGCTTCTTGGATGTGCCAGACTCCTGCCCGCTTTGTTATGCTGGACCATGATCAAGGCAGGTGCAAACGAACACATGCATTTACTGCAGACTCACTCAGAGCTGATCTGTGTCTGTGTCATGTGTCTGTGTCATGTGTCTGTGTCTGTGTCTGTCTGTATCTGTGTCTGTGTCATGTGTCTGTGTTGAAAAGACATGTCTCTGTCATAAAACATTGATCACTCTCACCTCCACAACTTGCATGTTCAACAACCTGTTGCTACCTGTTTCTTTATGTTTTTTTGCAGACGTTGCACGTTTACTGTTCCCACACCGCAGCAGCCAGCGGCAGCCAAGGATTAAATCACGGTGAGAGCTTCTTTGATATGGGCTGATGGATCTTCCAGCTGGCACCACTCAGGGATAGGCATAAAATGATCCATGGGATTGCTGTGCAAAGTTATTGTACCTGTGTTACTTGTAGAGGACGATGAATAGTCTTGAAAATACTCTTCTGCAGAGCCTTCACAGAACACAAACTCACTTTTATATTTACAGGACGTCAGCTGCTTGTCTATACACCTTGAATTGTTTGTATAAATAACAGTCAGAGTCTGTATCATTTCTTACTTGTGAAAATGATTGAAGTTTCTTATATTCCATTTGACTGGGTGAAAAGAAGACATCACATTTACACAACCTCAGGCTGGCTCTATCTAATAGACATGGAAATATGATGTTAGTGTTATTGCTTCTGTCAAAAGCCATCTGTGATCCATATGATCTCAGAGCTCCAAACAGCTGCTGTATCCATGGTGTATTCATAAAAAAGACAATCTGAAGCAAAGTGTGGCTGCAGAAAGACGCTGTAACACTGCTGTCATAAACACATGTATTTATTTATGTGGAGAGCAAATATAAAACAAAAACACTTTTCTGGCCAGCTTCGTTCTATCCCACTAAACTGAATCATGAGCGAGAACCACGGCACAACAAAAAGGTGCAATAAAGCGTTTCTTGAATATGATCATGTCTGACACAGAGTGAGTTTGAGGTGAGCGGGGGCTCAGGGGTCTCCCCAGCTGACCCAGGACCCTCTCCAGGAGAAGGAAGGGTTAAGTGTATGTAGGTGATACAAAAGTTTGTATAATGTTGTAAAAAACAATTTCACATTCTTCAGTTGATTTAGTAGATCATTGTTCAATTGAAATACTCTAGTGTATATATATCTATACATATAGATATATATACTGTATATACTGTATATATATCCATCCATCCATCCATTTTCTACCCTTTAATCCATTTCTGGGTCAGGGGGGTGGCAGTCAGAGATGCCACCCAAGTCTCATAGCACCAGCCCCTCACTGACCCTCTGCAGGTGGTGAGTCCACAGGAGGACGGCTGCTCTCTGAGTGTGAGCATAGCCTTGATCTTTCAGTGGGGGCTTTGGGCAAAGTGGGGTTAAGTGTCTTGCCCAAGGACACAACGACAGCAGTCATCAGTGAGAGTCGGTGGAGAAGGTGCAGAGGTGGGAATTGAACCCACAACCTTCTGGCCTTAAGGCCAATGCTCTACCAACTGAGCTACTGTCGCCCCTACTGTATATATAGATATATATATTTCTGGGCGGCTTCAGTTTCAGTGTCTCTTCAGCTTCATGCCGTCGCTGTCACAGATTCTTGCTTCTCAAACGTCCATTTTCTAGTAGTTCTTGAAATCTCACTGAACTCGTACAAACTGCTTCACGCTGATCTTTTTCTGATACTGTCAAATATCGCCACACGACCGCCGCCATCTTCTTTGTTTTTACTGCTGAGGAAAGTGTGGACGCCCTCTACTGGTGTCTCTTTGCACAGACCACCATCGATCAATGTCATTTTTATTTGCCGATGGTAGTTAATGGTGTATAGGAGGATTTTACCACATTTTAGGAAAGAACTGCCATCACCATTGTTTGAACAAAACTTTCTGGTCTTGTTTGACGAGCACGTGTCACCAGAATAATTGACAACTGGAAGGACCAATAGTCTTGATGATCCTGGAAGTAGAGAATCCTCCTATATATCTTTAACAAGGCAAACATCGGCCGATACTGATGTTCAGCTGATGCTCTAACTCTAACTGATCTCTAACTTCAACAGTTTAAATACAGCACAAAAAGAGTGAACTGAAGCCAAAAGCTCAGGAGCCCCCCACCCCCAAAACTCAATAAAATCAAAATGTTCATATTACAATAGAAAGAGTTCAGAGCAAGGACACAAATACACACAAAACAAACTACCTCTGCACTTTTCCGCACTTTCCAGGTGTAAATTAGCACTGCTGCTACAACCTGGTACAATGCATCTCTCCTTTGGCTAATGTTTATAGTACACTGTCCCTGTAAAAATAAAAATAAACATACGATACATCCAGGATTATGGAATAACCAGCAGTCTGTAGATTCTCCAGTGCAGCTCTGCTCTGGCACCTGCTGTACCTTCTCCGTTGTAACCGTACGTCGTTCTCCCTCAGACTATGTGTTTGTGAGTCCTGTGGAGGTGGACTCCGAGGGCCTGTTCCTGAGCAATGACATGGGCAGACACCGCAGCAGAAGGTCCCTGGCCCCGCCCTCTTCTCTTCACTATCGTCTGTCCGCCTTCGGTCAGGACATGACCCTGGACCTGCGGCCCTCGGCTGTGGTGGGCCCTGGCTTCACGGTTCAGACTCTGGGCTCCCACGGCCTCTCCTCGCTCACAGAGGACCCTAACTATCACAGCTGTCTTTATCAGGGAATAGTCCGGAATGTGTCGTCTTCATCTGCAGCGATATCCACCTGTGCAGGCCTGGTAAGTCCCAACCACTCCAAAGTCTCACCTTAAAGCTCGGGTACCTAACTTTTTAGAGTAGGTACTAAACTAAATATGTCTTAGTTACATTTTGTGACTTAACTGGACCAGGACCTGTTGTCTTTGTCCCGTTGTACCGTTGTCTTCTTGTAAGAAAAAGCCCTGTGAGTCTTTATTTGACCCTCTGGGCTGAGAAGACTTTCTGTTTGAAAAAGCTTATGTAGAGATTTATCAGATTATACATGCGTGTGAAGACTAGGGATAGAACCCAACTGTTAGGAGGGTGTGATGGGTTCGTTTTCACACACACATGGCTGGGTCGAGTTTTTAAGGAGCTCACAGTAGAAAAACAGTTGGTAAATCTCAAAAACGTATGTGGGCTTGTAAGTAGTAGTAAGTAATGTTTATTTATATACCGCCTTTCACAGACCAGAGTCTCAAAGCGGTTTCACAATTGTTTTTTTTTTTTTTTTTTGGGCATTAGTCTCTCACTCCACACAGAGATGGGAGCGGGGCCAGTACAGGAGGCACATGCCAGAACTATTGGACATACCCGGAGGAAACCTACGCAGACACGGGGAGAACATGCAAACTCCACTCAGAAAGGCCCTGGTCCGACCGGGATTCGAACCCAGGACCTTCTTGCTGAGAGGCGAGAGTGCTATCCACTCAGCCACCGTGCCGCTTGTTCACACTAAAGGGCACAAACGTGTGACAAAAGGCCAAACATTTGATTTTGATAATCAGAAGATATTTAATGTTTTTCATTCACAAAATCACAAGTTTCCTGAAGCTCTGTTTATTTATGTAACGCTGATGATTCGACGGAATGAGCTGCGGAAGTTTGTTTTGTATTTTCAGATCCACATTTGATTCAGAGATTTTTTTTTTTTACAGAAAGTAGAAACAAAGTGATACTTTCATTTAGTCAACCAATTAAATCTGAAACCAGAACAGATCATTTTTTTTCTCAAGTTAAGTTTCTCAAGTTAGAAAATAGGAAGGAAACCATCTCGTCCGTTACACATTTATCAAGGGTCATTTATTTTTATACGATTACTTTTAACGATTACTTTTTTAATCAAGTGATTAACATGGTTAACACAACATTAATCTGTGGGATTTCATCAGACGCTTTTTCAGACTGAGGACATTTTATTTCCTGTGTAACTGGCGTCACAGTAGAACGGTCCAATCAGAGGCTGGTTTGGTCGTTTAAAATGTTGCCAAAATCTCAGTCAATCTTTCCAATGTGTCTCTTCAATGTGTCTGTGTTTGAAATCTTTTTTTCTAATCTGTGACAGTAATTCAGTTTATAAGTTATAACCTTTTAAAGTCCAGATACTTTATTGGCGCTTTACTGTGAACAAAAATATACAGTATTTCACTGTAAGTCTGTTTTTCCTTCACTTTGACTCCTTGTAGCAGCAGCGGTCAGTGAACCTTACCTCATCTTCTACTGACAGCAGTCTGTACTGGAGAGAAACTTTATTTATAATGTGCTAATCTCATCTTTGAATATAGCACTAAACAAAACCATCTCACCCTTTATACTTTTCTCCCATCTCTGTGAGGAGTGAGAGACAACAGGCCTAAAAAACAACAACTGTAAAGTGCTTTGTGGCTTTGGTCTGTGAAAGGCGCTGTATCAATAAATATTACTTACTTCCTATGAGTGAGTATAAAGTGCTTTTCTCTCTCCTAAGCCACGATAACATAAACTTCTGCCACAGACACCTCTCCACACGTCTGTAGCTTCTCTGAAGGCAGTCGACTGACAAAGCAGCGATGTGACCCAGATGATGAGTCGGAAGTGCCTTGCTCATGTACCTTTGTTGTCTTGATAACTGTGACCTTTTCTGTTTCTATACATGGACTGTTTCTATGTCATTTTTTTCTCTCTCTAAATATGATTAGTTCTACCTCTAACTCTCGGACACCCAGAATTACGAGATCACTGAACTCTCCAGAACCGTCATTTTGACTGCTCCCATTCAAAGTTCCCCCAAAAGCAATTTTACCCCAGACTTTTGATCTTATTTTTTACCTGGTCTACATAACTTGAAATAATGGCCAAAACAGTTTGTTTAAAGGCTATCAAGTGCTAACTGCTAGCAAGTAAACAGTGTGTTGCTATGGTAACGATGGTAACTTTCACACACAAAAAAAAGATAATTTCATACAAATAAGAAACAAACAGAAACAGTCACAAAGTTAGGAAGACCATAAATGCTAAGCAGTCAAAATGACTGCTCTGGAGAAAAGTCAAAAGTAGACATTTTCGGTTACTTACTTTCTATGGCAGTTAATTTGGCCTTTACATCACGGCCCTGGTCCTGGACTGGTCCTGGACTGGTCCTGGTTCAGTTTGGTTTTCCACCAGAGAAGAGCGAGTGCTGGTTACCATAGCAACTCACTGTTTACTATCAGCCGTTAGCATTTGGTCTTTAGCATTAGCTTTTCAATGAACTATTTTTACTGTATTTCAAGTTTTCGTCACCAGTTTTAATACTTAAGTCTGTGAAGGTAAAACCCCCAATAAATGACTTTTATCAAATCTAGTGAAAAAACACAGCCTACATATAAGGGGCATTTCTCTCAGTTTAGATGTAGCCCTAATTAAGTTCATTATTATATTAATTTGTTGTTGACACACGCGCGCACACACACACACACACACACACACACACACACACACACACAATATTATCCGTTTGTTGTTTACATAAATCCCGACCTCAAACGTTCCTTAAGGCATTGCCTCATCTCTGCATTTCAGCTGTTTGCAAATGGCCGCTCCCCGGGGCTAATGGAACCCATCCAAGGCTTTTTAAACCGAGATGATAGTTTTCAGACAATTTGGAAACACAAACATTCACCTCCTCCGCCCCGGTCACTTAAGGCACCACACTTTTCTATCCTTACTCTGACTCGCAAACATTAACGGCTGTTGCACCGTGACATCACCACCCGGGAGAGTCAGCAGCACTTTCTACTATCTTTGAACAAGGGGAGGAGAGTAGGAGATAATTGAGAAGAAGGGTTTGAAAAGAAGGAGTGAAAGGTTACACCTCTGTCATTGCTGCGCAGGAAGAGAGGCCGTCGTTGGGTTTGAAGAGCCGCTTTACTCTGAACGTCCACGGGACACGTAGAAGCTGAAGCGGCTGGAGTAGTGATCGTGCAGATGTTTCAGAGTACTTTGTATCGTTGAGCACAACATGGAGACGTGTGGAGTCTTTGTCAGATTTCCATAACATTTTGTTGAAGGAAAAGCTCTCGCAGACTGTTCTTGCTAACACCAGTTTGGGCCGTTTGTCTTCCAAAGGCAAATTACATTTTGTTGCCGTTTGTTTGGGTTGACAGTCTGCCACAAACCTGATAGTACGTTTCTGCATTAGAGGGTGAGATAACAGTTTTCTCTTGTTAATTATGGCTTTTGTAAAATACTGGTTTAAGTTGGTCTTCTACATAGTACGCATTATGGTTTACTCTGTCCTGGCTTGGCTTTATACAATCTTTTATTTTTAATCAAGCACAACTTATAAACATATTTGCTCTGCCCTTTACCAAACTATAATATATATATATTTATATATATATACAGTATATATTGTATATATATCCTTCATTGATCCGCAGTAGGAGAAATTCAGGTGTCCAGCAGCAGAAAACACATCCATATTACACATAAGTACATTCATTATAAACATTTATAACTAACTACTTAGCAATAGTGCATGTTTTTACCTCATACAGGTTTGTTGTACAGTCTGACAGCAGTTGCACATTTACAACTTAAAGAGCCCAAAGTGCTGCGTACTCTGCTTGACCACCTGCCCATGCTTGTTGCCTTTGCCTAACGTCCATCATTCCATTCTCTCCACGAAACAGCGCTCTGAGCAGCAGTGTTCCACAGGCAAATGTAACTCTTAGTTATTACTAACCACATTAGTTTTGTGTTCAGAGTTTGTTGGTTTGGTCAATCGTTAGTTTGCAAACCAAAAGTTATGGGGAAACCTGCACCATGGCACAATGTAGTTAGACTTTGGAGCTGATCCGATTCCCTGTCTCATGCAGTATTTGTGTTATATTTTGCCCCTGTCTCATGCAGTATTTGTGTTATATTTTGCCCCTGTCTGATGCAGTATTTGTGTTATATTTTGCCCCTGTCTGATGTAGTATTTGTGTTATATTTTGCCCCTGTCTGATGTAGTATTTGTGTTATATTTTGCCCCTGTCTGATGTAGTATTTGTGTTATATTTTGCCCCTGTCTGATGTAGTATTTGTGTTATATTTTGCTGTGATGTCGCTCTGCCGTGCTCTAGGCCACGCCCTAGGCCACGCCCTAGGCCACGCCCATCTTTTGGACAAAGCAGCCTGAGCTTCACAGCGGACAGAAGCCTTTTACAAACAGCCACATGGGCCAACACAGAGAATAAACGCTGCTGGATCGGGATAATTCTCTGGCTCTGTGCTGTACATACAGTAATGTGTGTGTAACTTCAGCATTTAGTGTTTGAACGCAAACGTATTATCTCCGAGCGGAGGGAGGGGGGGGATGAGGCACAGCGGATGTGAACTCAAAGTGGGTAAAAAGTGATTTTGCTGCTCACACGGTATTATACTGTAATGTTGAAATATTCATCACGTATTTATACCTCTATATAAACACCTTATATAATTAACATTTACATTTAAGAAACGTATCATTGCTGTTGTTCCCAGGTTTGTTTTGCTGCTGGGCTTTGTAACTTTAAAACCACAGAATATTTACTGTGGAATAACTCCATCTCTATCACTGGTTTTCACTAACATTTTATTGTCTGTCCCAAAAGTGAATCAAACAGTGACTCATGGAGGGCTTTCTTATATGAAAAAACCACATACGATATATAAATAGGAGGATAGTCTACTTCTGGGTGGATCATCGAGACTATTGGTCCTCCCAACTGTCAATCATTCTGGTGATACGTGCTCGTCCAATAAGAGCAGAGAGATTTGTTCAAAAAGTGGAGAGGGCGTTTCTTTCTTAAAATTTGGGAAGATCCTCCAATACTTTTAAGACATAAATAGTAAACACATAATAAATGTAACTTCCGGTTCCATCTTTTATTTCTTTAATTCTGTCACCATTACAAAATTTAAAGTTTTATTCATCATAATTTATTGTTATGATCTATAACCCACACCTTTTTCACAAAGATAGAAATCCTGGTTTTATTCCTTGTTTTGTCGTTAATGATTTGAGAATCATAACGAGACCTTTTTTAGTTCTGTGCCACATGGTACTTTACCAGTGAGATTAGCTCCACATGGTACTTTACCAGTGAGATTAGCTCCATGCGGTGAGTTCTGGCGCCCGGATCACAGACTTTCTGATTGGTGAAACGGTGGAGGGCGGGACATCGAAATGAAAACAATAACAAGATTTAGAGGCTGGAAAAGTCATTTAGAAATTCAAATATCTGTGAACGACTGTTATCAGTTAAAGAAGTATTGGAAAAGAGCAGGTTTTATTAATGACTTTGGACAGATTAGGGCCCTTTAATGATGACAGATTAGGTCCCTTTAATTATGACAGATTAGGGCCCTTTAATGATGACAGATTAGGTCCCTTTAATCATGACAGATTAGGGCCCTTTAATGATGACAGATTAGGTCCCTTTAATGATGACAGATTAGGTCCCTTTAATTATGACAGATTAGGGCCCTTTAATGAGGACAATACAATACAATACAATGTATTCTTGTATAGCCCTAGGTCACAACAGAAGTCATCTCAGAGACTTAACAAAACCATTGAAATCACCAACACATTTCAGAGAATCAACAGTTAAAACACATGAAGAATATAAAGCACACACAGAAGAAAATGTCCATACATGTTGTAGAATGCTAAAGTGTCCTGATCATCACCAATCCTTTCTGTTGGACACTAACTGTCCAACAAGACCCTCCTGCATCCACAAGGAAAAACTCTTAAAAAACCCAGTGGGAAAAAGTGAGAAACCTTGGAGGAGAACTAGGGAAACCCACAGGGAGGGAGACCCATATGAGAAAGGGATCCGCTCCTCCGGACGGACAGGCTAATGATCTAGGACCTAAGCTAGCTACAGAACGTGGACCAGTGGCCGCTGAACGTGGACAGGTCCGGTGCAGGACCGAAGCACTCCCAGGCGGGTCGGGCGGGGCAGTCCGCAGGTGTAGATGGAAGAGGCCAGGCTCAGAGATCCCGTCATCGTACCATGAAACAGACAATGGGACAACGGGTGAATAGCAATGAACAAACTACAGTCAGAATCCTAAAAATGCTAAACAGATAAAGTAGGAAGGAGGAGAGGATAGTGCTCAAGTTACCATACTTCTCCAGCAGGGGGCTCCCTATGCAGCTTGACTGACAGTCTGAGGAGTTTAGCCTTCCCAGAGTCTTACCTTCCTAGCCATATACTAAACTAAAGAGGACTGTTTTAAACCTAGCCTTGAATAAAGAGATTCATGGATTGCACACCAGGTGTCCAAACCGATCCAAGCAAACCTAATTATATATTATATATCATATACATCATATATACCATACATACCATATATATCATATATAATACACAACATAACATACAGCATAATATATAACATAATATACAACATAACACAATACATTATTGTATAATATATAACATAATATATAACATAATACAGCATATATATATAATATATACACCATGTATTATATATTACCTAATTATATGCTAAATTAAAGTAAAGCGCTTTAAGCCTGGCCTTGAATGTGGAGACCGTATCTGCTTCCTTAACATAAATGGGAAGCTGATTCCACAGTAAAGGAGCTTGGAGCTAAATGCTCTGCCACCAACAGTGACCTTTGAGACCTTAGGGACCACCAGACGTCTGGCGTTTTGTGAGCGCAACGCTCGACCTGGTTGATACGACACTAACGTGTCTTGGAGATAAGAAGGAGCCAAGCCATTTATGGCTTTATATGTTAAGAGTAGGATTTTAAACTTTATTCTGTACTCCACAGGGAGCCAGTGGAGTGATTTTAACACCGGAGTTATGTGCTCCCTCCTTTTGGTACCTGTTAAGATCCTAGCTGCTGTATTCTGAACGAGCTGGAAGCTCTTCAAAGAGGCTTTAGGGCACGCTGCCAGTAAAGCGTTACAGTAGTCAAGCCTTGAGGTGACAAACGCGTGAATGAGTTTTTCCGCGTCACTTTTAGGAAGGAAATTCCTAATTTTAGCGATGTTCCGTAAGTGGAAGTACGCCGTTTTAGTTGCTTGGCTTATATAAGCCTTGAAGGAGAGTTCTTGGTCAAAAATGACTCCAAGATTCCTCACAGTGTTACTGGGTATTATACTGACATCATCGAGAGTTATTATCTGGTTAGTGACAGATTAGAGCCCTTTAATGATGACAGATTAGGGCCCTTTAATGATGACAGATTAGGTCCCTTTAATGATGACAGATTAGGGCCCTTTAATGATGACAGATTAGGGCTCTTTAATGAGGACAGATTAGGGCCCTTTAATGATGACAGATTAGGTCCCTTTAATTATGACAGATTAGGGCCCTTTAATGATGACAGATTAGGGCCCTTTAATGATGACAGATTAGGGCCCTTTAATGATGACAGATTAGGTCCCTTTAATTATGACTGATTAGGGCCCTTTAATGATGAAAGATTAGGTCCCTTTAATGATGACAGATTAGGGCCCTTTAATGATGACAGATTAGGGCCCTTTAATGATGACAGATTAGGGCCCTTTAATGATGACAGATTAGGTCCCTTTAATTATGACTGATTAGGGCCCTTTAATGATGAAAGATTAGGTCCCTTTAATGATGACAGATTAGGGCCCTTTAATGATGACAGATTAGGTCCCTTTAATTATGACAGATTAGGGCCCTTTAATGATGACAGATTAGGTCCCTTTAATGATGACAGATTAGGGCCCTTTAACTCATTGAATGCCAGCCTATTTCAGAACAGGTACTCCCACAGTGCCAGCCATTTCTGATGATTTTTACTGATTTTTCAAGACCCACAGAATATTGTGTACTATGACTATCTGAAATCCGACACCAGATTCTAAAAGAATGGACTGTCTACTTTCCTCAGCAAAAAGAATTTTGTTTATAGCTTTTTTCGTTCCCCTGTAATCCTCCGTCGAGTAGAGGGAAGTTTTACTGAAATCACCAGAAATCACCAGAAAGTTGAGAAAAAAGAGGCACAACATGTGCACCTAACTGTTTTCAAACCATTCAGAGAGCAATGCTGCCACCTGCTGGCTCGATAAATATGGTCTCAAGTCATCCCCATACATATTAGATACAATAGACATCTGGGAACGTGAAAATAGCGAAAAAGGCAATTGACAGATTAATGCGTCAATGGCACACGACGTTACTATTTGCTTTGACGTATTTGTGCATCAATGGGACACAATGAGTTAATGATGACAGATTAGGTCCCTTTAATGATGACAGATTAGGGCCCTTTAATGATGACAGATTAGGTCCCTTTAATTATGACAGATTAGGGCCCTTTAATGATGACAGATTAGGGCCCTTTAATGATGACAGATTAGAGCCCTTTAATGATGACAGATTAGGGCCCTTTAATGATGACAGATTAGGGCCCTTTAATGATGACAGATTAGGGCCCTTTAATGATGACAGATTAGGTCCCTTTAATTATGACAGATTAGGGCCCTTTAATGATGACAGATCAGGGCCCTTTAATGACGACAGATTAGGGCCCTTTAATGACGACAGATTAGGGCCCTTTAATGATGACAGATTAGGGCCCTTTAATGATGACAGATTAGGGCCCTTTAATGATGACGAGACATGAAAATCTCACATATTGCTCCTTTAATCAGACTGGTTGGTTATTTCATCTCTCAGGTGCTCAGTTGCAACCAACACTTTTGTATTATAATATTCATATTTTCCACTTTTGCTCAAAGACTGTAATTACACGTAGCCTTGCGGTCCCTCGGTTTATGAGGTGACTATAGCCTCTGTGGCCCCCCAACACGCCTGCATTCTCTGTTAAGGACATACACCTCCATTCATCACGCCCCGTCCCACCTCCTCTGCCTCTTTCATCCCCTGCTTGTCCTGTCTCTTGTTTGTAGCAATTAAAAACATTGGTGAGGTTTGAGCCGCGGCCTGGCACTGCTAATCTTCACATTGTCCGTTTCATTAGGCTAGCTTCCACTCACAATGCAGCACCACTGACCCGTCCCCTTAAGAGCTCGGCCAGGACACAATGTGGTCGGGTCATGACTGAATCTGAATGGACCGTGACTAAAGCTTTGATCTATTTTTCTGTCTTCTCAGAAAAAAAAATCAAAGTCCAACTTGGATAGGGCCTTGGCTGATGTTATTGTTGCTCATTGTAATTGACTGGCCTCAAACTCCCAACTTTAAAGCACTGAAGATAGTGTCGTTCAGAGTAAGAACATTTAGATATAGTTTTATAGTTTGTATTTTGTGTAGTAATAGTGTGCATTATAATGACCTTTCAAGTCAAACTCAAAGCATTTTACACAATGGAGCCACTCACCCATTCACACACACATTCATCCACTTGTGTACACAGGCACTGGGAGCCGAGGGTTCAATGTCCTGCCCAAGGACACAACAGCAGCATTGACTAATACGAGATGATACCATGTTAATCTGTTGGGCAGTGGATCCGTCACAGGGTTACAGACACACACACGCACACAGACACAGACACAAACATACACACACATGCACACACACGCACGCACGCACGCACACGCACGCACGCAGACACAAACATACACATAATCACACACATGCAGACACACAAACACAGACACACAGGCACACACACACACACACATACACAGACACACACACACAAACACACACACACGCACATGCAGACACAGACGCAGACACAAACACAGACAGACACACACACAATCACACTCATGCAGACGCAGACAGACACACACAGACAGGCACAGACACACACACACACACAGACAGGCACAGACACTGACACAGATACGCACACACTAACACACAGACACACACAATCACAAACGTACACACACACACACTCACCATCACACACAATAAATATGGGTGTAGAGATGGAGAGCTGTAGATGGATGGGTTTGGAGTCGTTTGGAAGTTGAAAGTGTTCAGATATGAGTCAATCCTATGGTCATGAGCTTTGGGTAATGACCGAAAGAACGAGATCGCGGATACAAGCGGTCGAAATGAGCTTCCTCCGCAGAGTGGCTGCTCCCTTAGAGATAGGGTGAGGAGCTCAGTCACACGGGAGGAGCTCGGAGTAGAGCCGCTGCTTCTCCACGTCGAGAGGAACCAGTTGAGGTGGCTCGGGCATCTGTTCCGGATGCCTCCTGGACGCCTCCCTGGGGAGGTGTTCCGGGCACGTCCCACCGGGAGGAGGCCCCGGGGAGGACCCAGGACACGCTGGAGGGACTATGTCTCTCAGCTGGCCTGGGAACGCCTTGGGGTCCCCCCGGACGAGCTGGAGGAAGTGTGTGTGGATAGGGAAGTCTGGGCGTCTCTGCTTAGACTGCTGTCCCCGCGACCCGGCAATGGATGAAGCGGAAGAAAATGGATGGATGGATGGAATTTTTAGTAACTGCACTATTTTTTTAGAACATCTTTCATAAAAAATGCCAACAGCAAAACCTAAAATAATTTGATGAAGAATGAAACTTTATCATAGATTGATCTAAGCACAATGGACACCCTTAATTACACCAGGGCTAACTTTTTTGATGACTGGATTTTTCTGAGGGCAATGAGAACAAAATATGTCAATACAGGTCTCATGTCAATACACATGTGACCAAAGCTATAACTGTTCCACTTGTTTTTTCTGCTACAAGTGTCGGGAACGTTGTCCACAGGTTCAGTGTTGAGCCCGATAACGATTAGTAACTTCGAGCCGTGTCATCAGTTGTGCATCTCCGACCTGCCATGAAGCGTAGGACAGTGAAGCAGTTAACCTTTCCTTTTCATCCTGCCCTTCCCTTTCATGAACTGGGATTAGACAGAAATGGAGAAAGAGCCACCGGTGCACGCTTGATGCAGCAGTGCACAAGATTAAGGTGGGATTATATACAGCAGAAGACGGAAAGAAAGAAGGAGAATGCAGAAAAAATAAGTGAAGTGCCGGGGACTCTGGTTGGTCTTGGAGCAGAGCTGTTTAGCAAGAATAATGTGAATGTATTGTCTGCATTCAGGTCTCCCAGGGAGGCTCGATGCTCTCTTTATAGCTGAATGTCAAAGGGCTGTTGCAAAAGAAATTGGGTGTGAGCAAGCGATGAAGAGAAAAGAAAAGACGTCTAGTTTCCCCCTTTTTTCCATGTCATTGTGCGCTTACAGAAGACACTCAAAGGGAAAGTGGGACTGTGAAAGAGATTTGCAGACTTGAACCGGCTTTTTAATGGTGCTGAGATGTGTCAACACCAGCTCCCTTTGCCAAAAATAGCCCCACGGATCCTTCCCACTCTTTAGGTTTTCTTGGACAGATGGAAGTGGGATATAAGGCCAGCACAGTATTAAGAACAAGGCCGGATGGATAGAGCTAAAATAGAGGGATTTTACGCTGCAAATCTCCCATGATAACCTTGATACAAGTTTTAATTACTTACCCTATCAAAGTTGTTCGTCCCTTTCAGATGAGATGAAAGCACACATGTATGCTTCGATGTGAGTGCAGTGGAAGCAGAGTGGGGAGGCTTCTTTCTTCTTTTGGGAGGTTTTCTAGTGGTTGTTGCGCCGCTTGACCCCAATCCCCTCGGCTGGAGTGCGAGGTCTCGTGAGGAGGTGGAGGCTGTCAATCTGCACCCTCACGTTCCAAGCTGTTCTCTGCAAGTTGAGAGCTGCTGCCACTTGTGTAAATGCAGAGCCGCAGTGATTTACGGCTTTCCATGGGGTCTGACCTGCTCTCCTTTCTCTGCTCTTCAGGAGTGCAGTGTGCTCAACAGTTATGAATGACCGTCTAAAACACGTGATAGTGGCACATGGAGGCTGTGGGCACATGGAGGGATTTAACCATACATAACGAAACAGTACGCTTTCATTTTGATTGATCTCATGGTACAATATTTATTAACACTTAATGTGGAAGGGCTCACAGTGATGTTAACTCATTGACTGCGTTTTTGATGGTTTCACTGATTGTCAAGACCCACAGAATATTATGTGCAATGGATATGATAAATATTAAACTAGATTCTGAAAGACTGGATTGTATACTTTCATCAGCAATAATAAGTTTGTTTCTAGCTATTTCTGTTGTCCTGTAATCCCCAGTCGAATAGAGGGAAGTTTGACAGAAATCACCAGCCTCAGACAAATATGTCAATGGCTGTCAATGAATTAATTAGCTCACATTATTGTGGTTAATCTATATAAATGTTATATTTATGGATCATGCACACACACACTCTGAACACTGAATGAATGAATGACACTGAATTACTATCTACTTGAAGCATGAACTGAAATCTACCTCTTTGGGGCATCGCTATCGCCTTCTTTTAGGCACTTTTACCATTTAGCAGCGTCTCAACCCTTTTGTAGAGGCCGATAATTAAAAAAAAAAAACTATTGGGTAAAAAATATAACAAATCTTTCAAGGAGTGAACGTTAAAGGTACACTGTGTAGTTTTTACTCCCCTCCAGCATTGAGATCAACAATACTACTTTGCAGGACAATATGTGGTCTTTGTCTCTTATCAACCACTGCATTTCAAGATGGCGCCCAGACATGGAGAGTCCTATTGCATTTATAAGTCAAATTCTAAGTCTCTGACAACAAATCAAAAACATGGTGGAGGTAAATATTCTTAAAAAGGTCACATTTGTTATTGTTTAACATGATTTATCATTCGGAGCAACTGTAAAAACTGCCCAGAGTACCTTTAAATGGTTAAAATATTACACAGGACATAACTGATGATTCTATTATGCAATAAATAAATGTAACTCAAGGAGGAAAGTTTATTTCAGGCTTTACAGTCACACATTTACATAATCCCAATGCACTGGATCATCTACATTTTAGACCATTAACCCTTCCCAAAGCTTCATGATTATCTTATTATGTGTCTTCTGCCGTAACATTTCTCCTACAGGGGATCAATATCTATCAATTAATCTAAACATAAAAACCAAACTACTCAGATTCCCAAATGTCGCAGTAGTTTTAGTCAAACACCCACAGCCTTTACTCTGACCTTTCCCAAGCCCCCGCCAAGAGGCTTCATAACGAGGCCTGCTTCAGCTCACTATAGTTTGGGGTTAACTCCCGATCAGCTCGGAGGTGTCAGTTCATCTGTAAACAGGGGCAGCGTGAGAACCCAGTGAGGACACGTCTGCAGATCAAACCGGTGTCTAAGGCGCTCGTTTGGGCAGATGACACGGTGTTGTGTAGGTCGTGGGCGCTGACTCTGACCTTGCGCTGCCTCAGGGCCTGGACCCCCGCGGTGTGAGAATGATATTTGCTCTTTTCTTGAGTTGATGCAGGTGGTGTGCCGCGGTGGATTGGTCTCGCTGCATTCAATTTAGAAAGGAAGACTCAAGGCGTAGGAAAGTGAACAAGACATTTGATTTTAGTGCAGTTTTGTGTGTGTTTAAATGTGTGTATTTACCTAAACATGGGGAGGACGACAACTATCCAGCAACAAGGACATTAATACAATACAATACAGGTCAATGTATTCTTGTATAGCCCTAGGTCACAACAGAAGTCATCTCAGAGGACTTAACAAAACCATTGAAATCACCAACACAGGTCAGAGAATCAACAGTTAAAACACATGAAGAATATAAAGCACACACAGAAGAAAATGTCCATACATGTTGTAGAATGCTAAAGTGTCCTGATCATCACCAATCCTTTCTGTTGGACACTAACTGTCCAACAAGACCCTCCTGCATCGACAAGGAACAACTCTTAAAAAACCCAGTGGGAAAAAGTGAGAAACCTTGGAGGAGAACTAGGGAAACCCACAGGGAGGGAGACCCATATGAGAAAGGGATCCACTCCTCCCTTTCTCAAAAGCTAGTTTTATGTCACAGATATAAAACTAACTTTCCATGTTGCTTGATTCATTTTAGTGCTTCTTTAGTTAGTGGGAAAAGGTCACAACGACTCTGATTGTGTGTCCGTGTAATGTCCTTTCGATTATGTCTTGATGTGACTCTTATGTCTTTGACTTGTGACGTAACATGGACTATATAATGCGTATCCCGACTTGGTTCTGACTGAATAAAACTGATTCTGGTTGATTTTCCACAATTGTTTTAGGCCTAGTTTACTAGTTTTTTACTCGATTCACTTATTTTTACACATGCATTTTGTATTTGTTGAGTCCATGCTTTGTAGAAAACGAAGAGAGGTGTTGTAAGAAGGTAGAAAGCCATTTTCACCAATTACCAAATTCATTTTCTTTCTCATGAATGGACACTAAATACAAACTTTATAAATGTATAAATATTGTCGTTGCTTTACTAGTGTCAGTAAAACCACATTCCAGATCGGTCTTGATTTGCTAATCTCGAACAGTTTCGGTTTGCACCTTAATAATAATAATAACAAAAACATTAAACTTATACAGCGGTTTTTTAAACACGCTTTACAGAACTCGAGAAAAAAAAGTAAAGAAATTAAGAATAATATTAAGGAAAGGCTGAAACAAGTGGGTTTTGAGAAGTGATTCAAAGTTTAAAGAGTCGGACTTTCTGATCGGTGAGTTCCAGAGAGTGCTTGAATTTTTTTCTACCGATGCCATATTTTGGGCTTTTAAACGTTAAATGATGTGGTTCTGTGGATAAACTTGCCGTTTTATTGATGAGTCCTCCCCAAAAACAAGCATGCAAACAGAAACACATAAACTGGGTAAATGTTGACGATAATGTTGCAGCTTCCATATCGTGACCATAAATAATAACACATGTGCTCTCATCCCAAAAATACCCATTTTGTCACCAAGCACCAAATCCTGATGGCCTGATCCCCCAAGATCAAGCTGACGGCGAATGAGTGATTCCCAGCCAGGGCTCGGGCCATTTGTTCCTGTCCGTTTTCTGTTAGGGCCAACAAATTGGACCGTCTCCATGCTACAATGTGGCTCTCCGGCTTGGCCATAATTCAGCGCCTGGGTTGGGCCTCGGAGGAGCTGGGAGGCTGGTGCTACAGGAGCAGAGTGGCCCGGGGCTGCTCCCTGGTGGTCCGCGCCCTGACAGTGATGTAGTGCCCACTGTTAGATGCCAGCAGGAGGGGGGGGCGCAGGGGCGTGGGGGGTGTGGGGGGCGTGGGGGGTGCTCAGCGGGGTGTGTGAAGTGCTGGGGAAAAACACAGGAAAAGCTATGACAGTGGCGTTCTGTGCAAGGTCTTTCTCACACAAGAGTAATGGCCGGTGTTGAAGTCTTCAAGTGGATGCTGCAAGTTTGGCAAACAAAACCCATGCATCAAACCGGAGCCACTCACCACCGCCGCGCTACATTCTCCAGAGCCGCGGTGCCGCTGGGACCCGGCTATCGTCTGGAATTCCAATGGCTTCTTTCTCGTTTGACTGGTTGGATTTTGTGTTGTCGTTTTTATTGTCCCGGTTGAACTGTGTACTTAGTGCACTTGTATTAAGTGGTAAATTTAAGTAACGTCATAAAGATTAAAGATCTATTTTTACTCTTCAAACTGTTTTGTTTGTGACTTCCTGTTACTTACAATAACATTAAAAGATAAGCGATCCTTTAATCGTCCCACAGTGGGGAAATGTCAGTGTTGCAGCGCACAGACAGGACCGTAGTAAGAGCACACGAGAAGCAGCTGCTGTGTTCTTAGCTGTGAATGCTTCTATATCTATTTACAATATAGTGCAAAGTTATTTACCTATAGATCATGGTAATAAGTAGATAAAGTGTAGTTTTGCACATTGCACATGATCACAGTATTTACTCTGTATTTACAGATGAATGACACGTACAGAATCAGCAGTTCTCGTTGTACAGTCTGAATAAAATAATTTTGATTCTGATTCTGAAACATGCTCTACAGTTGTGTTTAGTAGAACATGTTTAACTGTATTTGCAGAGAAATCTCTTCTCTGTCAGAGCACGTTTCACTGGTTTGAATCAAAAAGCACAATGTTTTTATAAACTTCCACTGCTCCACATCTGACTGTGCATCCTTTAAAGTCTCAGCACGACACACAGTGTTTCTAATATATACACATTTATTAATTTTTTCTAGAGGTTAACTCCACAGAGTTAAACGTTGATCTTAAAGAAGTGGGTTAGGGTTAGTTTCTTCTTAGTCTGTAAATATGGTGAGCATCTCGAGTCAGTGCATGTTTTTGTGGAGTTTTATCTTAGTATTTATTGTGTGAATATAGTGTCAATTTCACTGTCAATCTTTTTTCCAAAGCCACTTAGTTATTTCACTAAATGATGCATGGAGCAAATCCAGACCTTAGTACGAAATGAAATGAGTACGATGGTGTGGTAAGACCAGGCTAGTGAGAGACCATAAAAGGACCCAAAGTATTTAGTCACGGCTGAATAGACAGATGACATTTGTATTTGTTCGAGCTGTGATGGAATCACCTCCTGTAAATCCCATAAATAACTATAATGTTGTCGTTTATGTCTTTGATTTACAACAAATGAAGAGAAAACCCCTAAGCATCCGCAGCCAAAAGGAAAAAACAATTACAGCACTAGATCCAACTGATGGGGATCTAAATATGGATCTAAATATGGATCTAAATATGGATCTAAATATGGATCTAAATATGCACTTAATCTCTACACACTCAGAAAAGCATCAGTCCCAGTGCAGCACAATCATTAAACGCAACTTTTAGAGCAGTAGAAATCCAACACTTCCCTTTAATTTCTGCCTGGCTCCTGCCTAATGTGCCGGCCTCTGATCTGAAATCCCAAATTACCATCTCCAGCCATTTCTAACCCCATTCTAAAGACACATAATTCTCTTGAGCAAACTGTAATTATTCAGATAGTGATTCTGTTGAATAAGTTGTATGCCCCGAGGCCGTTCTCTCTGATAGTTCCCTGGGTGCAGATGTGCTGCTTCTAAGGCCCTAATCACCGGCTTGGGGCTTCTCTCTGCTCAGGCCTAGTGTTTAGCTCCATGTAAGCACTTACTCATTTGCCTTAATATCATGGTTGTGAACCTTGAAAGGAGCTGGAGTTGATTCAGAAACAACTAAAAGATGCGGTCTCCTGAGAGTTCAACCGGCAGTTTCTAAAGAGTGAAAAACTTTGCTATAAAAGAAAGTGAGAGTTTCTATGAGTGCTGTTTATATGTAATACAGGTGTCTCCAACCCTAAATAAAGGCAGAGAACTACTTATTCAAGCGACCCTGGGAAAAGTTTAGGTGATATATTGGTGTGAACAAGGCTGATATTGGGTACCGTCATAGTTACTAGTGACAAAGTAAGTCCATTTACAATAGTAAGTAAGTAAGTAAGTAAGTAAGTAAAGTAAGTAAGTAATCTTTTATTTATATACCACCTTTTCACTGCACATCGGAGTCTCAATTGTTATTTTTTTTTTTACAAAATTGTGTATTTTAATAACACATAATGACAATGAATAATACAATCTGAAAGTGTATTATTTCATTTGTTCATTTCTAAATCCTTTGGTGAGCTACTGGTGGCGCCTGAGCTACAGGTTGGAAGCCCCGGATGTAATATCTAGATTTGGCTCACTCCAAACTAAACTGTACAATAATGTGTCACGCTTGGGTCAATGACACGGAAAAGTCCTGAAATGTCCTCGGCCTCTTCTACTGAAAGTTTACAGCCCCATTCTTGTTTTGTTGCCTGTGTGTCCAGTGAAGGGGGCTCGTTCTTTTAACATAGCTCCAGCTGTTTTGGACCGAGCGCCAAGTGTCGCTGGAACAAAAAGGCAGAAGTGGTGCGTGCGTATAGAGCCCGTTCTCATTTCTCAGACATACACCTGTGGTCGTCCTTCTGATGATACTCGCATTCCACACATCCACACAGATTACACTGATCGCAGCAATATTTACATTATTTTTATATTTACGGGATTGTTGGCATTTAAATCTGTTTGTCGCGTCCTCCACACTTATTGTTTTGTTGCAGACATAGAGCTGGCTGTGACAGGTGGGAGCTCCTCATTTTATACTTGCTTAATGAATAAGAAAGTATAAAATGTCGTTGGTTGAGCATTGACCTTTGAGCCAGAAGGTCGTGGGTTCGAGTCCACCACGAGACTTTCACCATCGACTCCCACTGATGTCTGCTGTTGTTGTGTCCTTGGGCAAGACACTTAACCTCTGGGAACACCAGGTGCCACAGTGGGGAGGCTGCCAAACTGTGGTTGTGTCCTTAGGCAAGACACTACACCCCCATTGCCTAGAATGAGTCTGGTGTGTGTGTGAATGGTTGGTGTTGGTCGGAGGGGCCGATGGCACAGACTGGTTGCCTCGCTTCTGTCAGTGTGCCCCAGGGCAGCTGTGGCTACAGTAGTAGTTTATCACCACCGTGTTTGGAGAGAGAGAATAAATACGTGTGAAGTGGATGTGGGAAGTTTATTCTGATGGAGCCTTGTATTGAAACGATCTGAGTCCAACTTCTTTGCAAACTCTCAGAATTCCCTCCTTTTATTCTGCTGTACCGTGTGCAATGATGACATTGACATTCCCCCACCGTGGGGCAAATAAAGCTTTATCTTATCTTAAACTCGAGGCGGCGCAGGTAGAAGCAGCTGTCAACCATCTCACTCAAGGTTGGCATTAGGTATTAATACTTACCGCTTCAAAACCACCGGCACACTAAAAGGCTGCACCTCTGCTGCAGTAGCCTGGTCTTAGCCATCCGTAAACTCTGTTCAGTTATCATCTCCCTGAATGGACCGTCTGGGTCTAGTCCCAGTGTCTGCGATTACATCGGCTGAAACCCATCCGACCAATCAGCGAGCGCGGGTGTTGTAGGTAGGTGTGGGTGACGTCAAGAGTTTGCACCGAATTTGCAGGTTGTAGTTTGGCAATGGCGGCGAATGCGATAGTAAACTAATCTGTTCTATCAAGAAATGTAAGTTGGAGCAAGAGGAATCTTTAGCAAATGTAATCGCTGGTAAAGATTGTGGCTCTACTCCCCACGGGCTCCGTTAGCGGCAAAGGAGATGGTGCTAAAGCTAGGCTAAATGCTAAAGCTAGGCTAAATGCTAAATGCCTCACTCACACAGGGAGCAATACATACAGTACAAAAAACTCAGATCCAATCATTTCATTCTACAAAAAGACTTAACCCCTCCCACCTGTTAACGGAGTCAATGGAGCAAATCCAGACCTTAGTATGAAATGAAATGAGTGCGATGGTGTGGTAAGACCAGGCTACTGCTGCAGTGGGCCGTGCCGAGCTCAAATACACTCCAAAATAATGGAGTTAGACAATGTGCGGGTTCCCATCACGCTGAGGACGATGGACTATAGACAGTACATGATAAATGGTGAAACGTGCCGGCAGCTGTGGCGGCGCAGGAACAAGGGATGACTGGAGAAGAGGAGGATGGAGGAGGATGGACAGATCAAGGCATAGACGGAGGTGGTGATGGCCGCCTGCCATTCATCCCGCCACTGTTTTGACAACAAAGGCCTTGCCATCGCCTCGCTTTTGTAGAGTCTCTGTTTATATTGCCACCTGCTATTCTAGGGAAAGGGGTCAGCGCCACAGACATGCATGCACACTTCAGCTGGTTGCTATAGGCATGTAGACAGCACACACACACACGCACGCACGCGCACGCACGCACGCACGCACACACGCACAAACACACACACACACACACACACACACACACACACACACACACACACACAGGTCATAGAGTCACTGGGTCAGAGGAAGGGCTGTGTTTTTAATAAAGTCCATAGGCGCAGTGTGTTTCAGTGAGTGTGTGCGTGTGAGTCTGAGTGTGTGAGTGTGAGTGTGAGTGTGTGAGTATGAGTATGAGTGTGTGAGTGTGAGTCTGAGTGTGAGTGTGTGAGTGTGAGTGTGTGCGTGTGAGTGTGTGCGTGTGAGTGTGTGAGTGCACAGCTATTTTGTGTATGTTTGGCGGCCGGCGGGCTGAATTAGGTCGCCTGTTGTGGTCAGACGGAATGTTTGAGGTTGAGTAGTTTTGTGTGTACGTTTAGGAGGGTCCCGGGGGTCACTAGTCCAACCTGTCAACTCTGTATGTTTTTTTAAATTTTGTATTATTTTTTACCATTTTGCGACATGTATTTGATGATATGCAAATCTGATCAGATTCAGATTCATTTTATTTGCCATTTGTAGTGTAACCACATTGGAATACATGTGCAAAAGTCAAGTATATAAATAAAACAAGGTTTGAAGTACAGAATGAACACAAACAATTGTCACTGAACTGTTTTTAAACTGGATTTAAACATTGTCAGAGAAGAGGCCTGTCTCACATTTTCAGGAAAACTTCTCCAGGTTAGAGCTGTGTGAAAAACTGCCTCCCCATGTTTAGTTCTGACTCTGGGCACTAACAGGAGGCCAGTCCCTGTGCTCCTCAGAGTCCCAGCAGGAGGCCAGTCCCTGTGCTCCTCAGAATCCCAGCAGGAGGCCAGTCCCTATGCTCCTCAGAATCCCAGCAGGAGGCCTGTCCCTGTGCTCCTCAGAGTCCCAGCAGGAGGCCAGTCCCTGTGCTCCTCAGAGTCCCAGCAGGAGGCCAGTCCCTGTGCTCCTCAGAGTCCCAGCAGGAGGCCAGTCCCTGTGCTCCTCAGAGTCCCAGCAGGAGGCCTGTCCCTGTGCTCTCCATAGTCTCAGCAGGAGGCCAGTCCCTGTGCTCCTCAGAGTCCCAGCTGGAGGCCAGTCCCTGTGGTTCATATGGGACTAACATGAGCCACGGGACGGAAACATACATTCATAACATACACAAATGAGCAACTGAGTCCAGTTTTTCATAGGTTTGAGAAATTTCATGTTTTAAAGCGTTTCTTTTCCTCGAGTTCAGGTTTTGTGCGAACTGTTTTTGTGCAGCAGTGATCAGTTGTTCAGAGCGTTACAGGTGAACAAACATAATCAGGCAATTTGTTCAACAACTCCTTCATAAATAAACTGAATACAATGTTTCTCTCTTCGAACCAAACCTCGAAGGCCAACCTACGTTTGACAGAGTTACAGAGATGCGATTTGTGCTATCTCCTGTGAGCCACTGAAACTGAAACCACACATTCATTCCTTTGTAATTTTTTAAAAATCTTTAGGACATGCTAAAACTGGTTAATATAACTTAAATGCAGCAAAACTAAATACTAGCTGATGCAAGTAAACAGTGTGTTGCTATGGTAACTAGCACTTGCTCAAAGCTGAGATAACTTCACAAACATAATAATAAACTACAAAGTCAGTCAAGTTACGAAGACCAAAAATTTAGAGTAATTATACTTCCAAAAGGAAAAGCTGTCAAATTGACTTCCCTATGAGTTTAATTAAAACAGAATAGAATACTTTTAAACAGTGTTAACGTCACCCAGTTTTTAAAAAGTAAATTTTTGTGGTGTGTGAAGGGGTTGGATTCCACCTCCAGGCCTTTCTGTGTGGAGTTTGCATGTTTCTTCCTGTGTGGTTTCCTCCAGGTGCTCCGTGTTCCCCACCACTAAAAACATGTACAATAGGTCTGATGTAAATGAGAGAATGGATGTTGTTTGGCGTCTTGCTTCGGCCGTCACCGTGTGTGAAAAATATCTGAACTCTGAACATTGTAAAGTGCTTTGGGTGATCTTGGTCTGTAAAATGCACTTTATAGATAGATAGATATTTTATTGATCCCTGTAGGAGAAACTCAGGTGTCCAGTAGCAGCAAAAATACAAAATAAAATTGATAACTCTAAAAAAGATAATAATAGTAATAATCAGCAACAGACCTTCAGGTCACAGCAGCAGAGGTGGAGTAGCCTCTGGGTGGAGCAGGACGGGTCACAGCAGCAGAGGTGGAGTAGCCTCTGGGTGGAGGACGGGTCACAGCAGCAGAGGTGGAGCAGGACAGGTCACAGCAGCAGAGGTGGAGCAGGACAGGTCACAGCAGCAGAGGTGGAGTAGCCTCTGGGTGGAGCAGGACAGGTCACAGCAGCAGAGGTGGAGTAGCCTCTGGGTGGAGCAGGACGGGTCACAGCAGCAGAGGTGGAGTAGCCTCTGGGTGGAGCAGGACAGGTCACAGCAGCAGAGGTGGAGTAGCCTCTGGGTGGAGCAGGACGGGTCACAGCAGCAGAGGTGGAGAAGCCTCTGGGTGGAGCAGGACGGGTCACAGCAGCAGAGGTGGAGAAGCCTCTGGGTGGAGCAGGACGGGTCACAGCAGCAGAGGTGGAGTAGCCTCTTGGTTCGGACCATTTTCTGAGAAAGGGCAGGCTCCTTTTGTGGCACCGGCACCTGCCACAGCTGATCAGTGGCATGTACACAACAAGTGGCGTTTAAAACGGCATGTGGGGAATAAATGGCGTGTAAAGCGGCATGTGGGGAATAAATGGTGTTTAAAACGGCATGTGGACAACAAGTGGCGTTTAAAACGGCATGTGGACAACAAGTGGCGTGTAAAACGGCATGTGGACAACAAGTGGCGTTTAAAACGGCATGTGGGGAATAAATGCCGTTTAAAACGGCATGTGGACAACAAGTGGCGTTTAAAACGGCATGTGGACAATAAATGGCATTTAATACGGCATGTGGGCAATAAATGGCGTTTAAAACAAATACAGTTGAAAGCAGCCTGTACAAAAGACAACAAGCAGCAGAATTAGTGATAGTGGTCCAGTGGCTCAGATGGAAAAGCACAGGTCTACGGTGTTGATGGTTGCTAGTTCAAATCCCCAGTGACTACCAATGACATTTGCTGATGTTGGGTCCTTGGGCATAACACTTCATGAAGAATGTCACAAGTGCCATAAGTTGTTTGAAAAATGTAGTTTGAGTTATAATAAATTAAATTTAAAATTTGTTAAAAGACTTAATTTCATGAATTATATGTGGTTTAGATTCCGAAGAACTGTATATTCCTGTGGCGCACGCGAGAGGTACCTGGTTCAATCCTAGGTCTGGTCTTTATTTTTTTTTTGTCAGATTAAATACAAATTGAATATGTATGAATATATATTTCATACATATGGTTATGTGTTGTTCCAATAGTAATCTTGCATTAGGATTAATATTGCATCATTGTTAGGGTAAAACTAAATGATGTGTAAAACACACAAGACACAATTTTACTTAAAACCACCTGGTGAGTGGTATAGTTGGTGTGTGTCCGCCAATCATGCAAGAGTTCGCAGATTCAAATCCAGCCAAGATCAAAAACTTTTTTATGACGGTTATTTCTTTATACATATATATATCTATAAATATCTATATATATATCTTTATATATATATATATACAGTTTTTATATAACTGCCATTAAAAAAAAAAAAAACGGTACTTTGATTCGATCTGCCAATCTCACGCACTATAGACGAATGTTTAATGACTGCGCCACTTATTTTGTGTTTTGGCAAAGAAAAAACCGAAAGGTTCTATTGTTGTTTTAGGACATTTCATCAAGAATGGAGCCAACCAAAGATGGTGAAGAGTGATGGATTGAAAAACACAAGCAGAAAGTTGTGTAATTGGAACATGAGGTTTCATCTCTATATTGTTAAAATCTTCATTTCTGTTCTTGGACCGTTTAAGCTGTGTCTTATACTTTGCATTCTTTAAAAAAAAATATATGTATTAATGCTCTTTCTTATTGTTCCATGTTTCTGATGTGGTTTTATTAAAGAAGAGAGAGAAATAAAATGATTTTTTCTTTTGTTTTATTTTATATATATATATATAATATATATATATATATATATATATATATATATATATATATATATATATATATATATATATATATATATATATATATATATATATATATATATATATATATATATATATATATATATATATATATATATATGTCATACATATTCAATTTGTATTTAATCTGACAAAGAAAAAATAATGACCTGTCCTGGATTTGAACCAGGTATCTTCCGCATGAGAGGCAGTTATAAACCAAGTGCGCCACTGGATGACGCAGGTGAAATGGAATTTAAACTATATATAATACATGAAATTAAGTCTTTCAACAAATTTATGCAATAACATATATTATTATTACTCAAACAATATTTTTCAAACAATTTAAGGCACTTCTGACATTCTTCATGAAGTGTAAGGCCCAAGGACCGAACATCAGCAAATGTCATTGGTAGTCACTGGGGATTTGAACTAGCAACCATCAACACGTAGACCTGTGCTTTTCCATCTGAGCCACTGAACCACTAGCTCCAGTAATGCTGCTTGTTGTCTTTTGTACAGGCTGCTTTCAACTGTATTTGTTGCCCACATGCTGTTTTAAACGCCACTTGTTGTCCACATGCCGCTTTACACGCCATTTATTCCCCACATGCCGCTTTACACGCCACTTGTTGCCCACATGCCGCTTTACACGCCATTTATTCCCCACATGCCGCTTTACACGCCACTTGTTGCCCACATGCCGCTTTACACGCCATTTATTCCCCACATGCCGTTGTAAACGCCACTTGTTGTCCACATGCCGCTTTACACGCCATTTATTCCCCACATGCCGTTTTAAACGCCACTTGTTGTCACATGCCACTAATCAGCTGTGGCAGGCCCGGTGCCCCAAAGGAGCCTGCCCTTAAACTGCATTTTCTCTGCTCTGGTCTGGACCAGTGTAAAACCATGAATCCTCTCTGCTCTGGTCTGGACCAGTGTAAAACCATGAATCCTCTCTGCTCTGGTCTGGACAGTGTAAACCATGAATCCTCTCTGCTCTGGTCTGGACCAGTGTAAAACATGAAACCTCTCTGCTTGGTCTGGACCAGTGTAAAACCATGAATCCTCTCTGCTCTGGTCTGGACCAGTGTAAAACCATGAATCCTCTCTGCTCTGGTCTGGACCGTGCAAAACCATGAATCCTCCTGCTCTGGTCTGGACCAGTGTAAAACCATGAATCCTCTCTGCTCTGGTCTGGACCAGTGTAAAACCATGAACACTGAACTGCAGCAACATCTCAGGCATAAAAAAGCAAGAAAAAAAGCCCAAAACAACTGTTTCAGAGCTACTTAGAACCTGCTGCTGTTTTCCAGTGCATTCAAAAGTAAAACAAATAGTAAATAAACCAAAAGTAATAAACATTACTTACTTACTATTCTCGTACATAACACAGCATCAGGCATGTGTGAGAACGCCTCTATCATAATACAATCTGTTCGAGGTTTGACAATGCTTTGATAATGACGTACGTATATCTGCTTTCAGTCGGGTCTGATCCGGATTCGTCAAGAAGAGTTCTTGATCTCCCCGCTCCCGGAGCACTTGGCTCAAAAGCACAAGCACAATGCCCCGGAAGGACACCACCCTCATGTGGTCTACAAACGCTCGGCTGAACACGTCATACACGGCAGATCTGCTGAACCATCCGCCGCCAATTCTCCGTCATCCAACAATGTGCTTCGCCCTGACCACCACCACAACCACACAGACAGGATGCACTTCTGTGGACGCCGCAAGCAATGTATGTAAGGGAACATTTTATACCTCAAATTCACTTTTATGACTGTAATGTCAAATGTCATGTCTCTGCGAGCAAATGTTTCTCCTCAGTCAGCACCAACATCAACACGCTGTGGAAAAGCTTTTTGGCCGATGTCCACAAAGCAGACAGTTCCTACATATTTAAACCATATGTGAGATTTAAGATGTTAGTTTTTCTGATATATGTTGTTATACTTGATAACTGAAAAAGTCGGCCCATAAGACGTATGATTGTGATACATTACCCGTTACAAGATTAGAGTCTAGTTCAAGATTCAAGAGTGCACTGGAATAAACTGGTAGAATGTTCATTTTAAAGAAATCATTGATATTAAGTTCAGAAATCAACTTTAAACGACGCTGTATTCTGTTCCTGGGTTTTGGCAGATGCACGGCTTGACTTTCCCTGTTTAGCAGAGCAACTAGGAAAATGTAGGGAGTGAATTTCCTGGCCTTTCGACACTCCAGCTGATTTCTTATCACACGGCACGAGCCAGACATTAACTCTCCCACGGATGTGTGGCCTAAAGTCTTTTATCAGCCTATACTTGCATTGGACATCATCATTTTGCAGATGCTTTTTGAAAGGCCTTCAGGACAGTTCAACTAGTACCTTCAAGATGACTAATAATTTCCCCAGTGTTTCAGCTTAATTTGGAACGGCTTCTGAATCATTCCCTGTCAACAAAATAGAAGGCTTCAGAATTTGCCATTTATACCAAGAAAACATCCGTACAAATCGTTCATCTTCAGATCTACACTACATGAAAATACTATATACGTTGATCTATACAGGCCATGCAAACACCTTATTTCAATGCGCCAAGGCACTATCTTATCAGCTCATTCCCTTTCAACAGTGATGGTCTTGCACAGTTTCAAAACTGCACTTAGAAAATAGACACACAACCATGTCATTAAAGATACTGTGGAAACTAACAATGTGCACTTGAGTAAGAACATTATAACTTACTTAGTTTAACAGAATAAACGTAGGTTAGGAAATTTCTCCCACACATTTATGAATTAACTGCCTTCACAAATCTGTATTGACAAACCCTTCGTCGATGGCTTCTTTATTTGTAGAAACCGAGCACAAACATCACCATAATCGATTAATAGACAAAAGCCAGCACATAGCTCATTGTATTGATCCAAAACCACGACAAGTGGAGGAAAATCCCTCTATACTATTAAGCCCTCTTACACAGATCTAATCTAAATATAGGTAGTACAACATCAGGGCATGACAAATCCTTACTGGCATGGACCAGAAAGTACAAAAACTCACCCAACTAGCCTATCAGTTCACACGCACAATAATATTAGATATAGTAGGCTCAAAATATAAACCACGATTAACAATCCTAAACAAGAACGTCACCTGTGCTCAAATGTGATAATTTGGCTTATACTTAATTATCAAACACACTTTTGAAGGCACTACTCACATCAGTTTGAGAATGCAAACCTTATACAACAATAAACTAAACCCACTAAATTATCGTAAATCATAACAATATAGATGTTGTAATTATTAAAAATACACAATCAAGACATTTTTGCAAATCCCTCTCCAAAAGCGATTACCCATTCATTCTCATTGCCTGCACCATCTTTCTTTGACATTTATATAACACACTTCTATATAACAAATTACTAATCTGACTCCACAATACCATTAAAGTACATCCTTGAGATTAGAGTGGGCTGAGACCAAGAACGATTTTAACTTAAAAATGCTAATCTAACCAATAACCTGCAAAACTATCTAGGCTGTAAAATTAACTAAATCCCACCTGCCCCCTAATCTCAGGAGTCATTCATCAAGACTAGTCTCAGCAAACAACTCAAGAAGATTCCAAAACGTTTCAACCTGGCAAAAGATAGTATAATTAATATCCCTCACCTGTCAAACATGTACCAAGCAAACTATCACGTACAAAACTGAGATATATTCACATAAAGTTGATATATCTCAAACACGATCCACCTAATTACAATAAGGCCAATCATAATCTATCCCAGGCACTGCCTCTGACCTCCCCTTCAAACTACTACCAATGCCATAGTCTCGTTATTCTCTCTACCCATCCACACTTACTAAAATCCTGACGTCCTCCTAAGATAAAGTACCCCCAACAAGTCACCACACAGGACGGGACACGCTTACACACTTTCCAGCCCTAACGGAGATTATAGCTCGATACTGAAGCAGAAAAGTAGCTTAGAAGCAATAGCGCGGCGGGTATGAACCGGGGGAGAGGGGCGGCGGTGCGCGCAAATTCCAGGGAGGTCAGGAAGGGGAATATGCAGGGGGGGTTGGGGGGGCGAACGAGAGCCCGGACTGGAGAGAGGGGCGGCCCACGGGGGAAGGCCTCGAACGAGAACGTCGGGGCGGCAGTTTGGATGAGAAATGTAATAGGAATAGAATGGAGAAATAGGTTATGGGAATAGATGTAAAGGGGGGGGAAGTATGTGGTTTTAAGAGGGTTGTTTATAGAAATTTAGGAAATATAGTAATGTTTGAAAGATAAGGGATGTTTGTGAGGTTGGGGTGGGTAATATAGGGTTTTAGGGGTTTGGGGTGGTGGTAAGTGTTGGGTTTTATAGATTATTATGTTTTGAATATGTAGTAGGTTTTTTGTTTGTTATATTTGGAGGATTGGGGTGGGGATATAGTTTATATGATTGATTTTTGGTGATATTTGGAGGGATTTTGTTGGTTTTATATATAGGAGGTTTGTGGTGGAGATAATGTATTGGGATATGAGTGGTTATTAGATGGTGATTATGTGGTTTGTGGGGGGGGTGGTTTGGTGGTGTTGTTGTGTGGGTGGTGGGTGGGGTGGGTGGTTGGGTGTGTTTTTGGTGTTTTTGTTTTTGTGTTATGTTGGTTTTTATTGGTGTTTGGGGGGGGTGGGGTGGGGTGTGTGGGGTGGGGGGTTGGGTGTGGGGGGGGGTGGTGGGGGGGTTGGGTGTGTGGGTGTGGGTGGGTGTGGGTGGGGGGTGTGGTTGGTTGGTGGGGGGTTTTGTGGTGTTTGGTGGTTTTGGGGTGTGTGTGTGGGTTTTTTTGGGGTTTTGTTGTTTGTGGGGTGTTGGGGTTTGTGGGTGTGGGGGGGGTGTTTTTTTGTTTTGTGTGGTTGTTTTTGGTTTTTGGGGGGATGGGTGGGGAGGTTGGTGGTGTTGGGTGTTTTGTGGTGTGGTGGGGTGTTTGTGTTGGTGGTTTGGTGTTGGGGGGTGGTGGGGTTGTGGGTTGTGTTGTGGTTTGGTGGGGTGGGGGGGTTGGGTGGTGGGTGGGGGGTGGGGGGGTGGGGGTGTGGGTGGGTGGGGTGGGGGGGTGGTGGGTGGTGGGGGGGGTGGGTGGGTGGGGGTGGTGGGGTGTGGGGGGTGGTGGGGTGGTGGGGTGGTGGGTGGTGGGGGTGGGTGGTGGGGTGGGTGGTGGTGGGGGTTGGTGGGGGGTGGTGGTGGGGGGTGGGGTGGTGTTGGGGGTGGGGGTGGGGGGTGTGGTGTGGGTGGGGTTGGTGTGGGGGGGGGGGTGGGTGGGGTGGGTGGGGTGTGGTGGTTGGGGGGGTGTGGGTGGTGGTGGGGGGGGTGGGGGTGGGGGTGTGTGGGGGTGGGTGGGGGGTGGTGGGGTGGGGGTGTGGGTGGGGGGGGTGTTGGGGTTGGGGGGGTGGTGGGTGGGGTGTGGGGTGGGGGGGTGGTGGGGTGGTGGTGTGGGGGGTGGGGGTGGGGGGTGGTTGTGGGGTGTGGTGGGTGTGGGGTTGTGTGGTGATGATTGTTTGTTTGTGGTGTGTGGTGGGGGTTTCGTATAGGTAGATAAGGTTTATGGGGTGGTGTGGTAGGTATGGTTGTGGGGAGAGAGGTTGGAGGATAATGTGGGTTGGTGGTAGGGTTGTGTGTGGATGGGGGGTGTGAGGTGGTGGTTGAGGTTGGGAAGAGGATGGGTTGTTGGGGTGATGGTGGGAGAAAAGTGGTAGATAGGAGAGGGGTGTGGGGTGTGGGATGGTAGATTAGGTTGGGAGTAATAGGGGGATGTTGGGGGGGGGGGTGTGTATGGGGGGTTGGTGATGGGGTAGGTAGTGGGATGGTTGAGTGGGGGTTGATAGGATGGGAGGGGGTAGATGGGGTATGGGGGGGTTGTTTAGTAGAGATAATGGGGGGGGGTATAGGAAGAGAATGGGAGTGTAATGAGTAGATGGAGGGTGTGAGGTGGGTGAATTGTGGGAGGGGGAGAATTTGGGAATAAGAGGTATTGTTAATAATGGTAGTGTAGGGGTGGGGGTATGGGTTGGTGGTAGTTGTTTTTGTGTAGGGTTTGTTGTTGATTGTTTGGGTGTTAATGGTTTGGGAGTGAATGTGTTAGGGTGGGTGATGGGATAAGGTGGGGGGAATTGGAGATTTGTGGGTTATATTTGTTAGAGAAGTGGAGTGGGTAAATATAATGATATTAGTGATTGATATGGGGGGTATGTAAAAGTTCTTTTTGGTTGTTAAGGATTTTTTATGTTTTAATATTAGCGGACAAAAAGAGTACGTTGTGATTTGATGCTTTTTGAGTAAGTTAGAATCTGTAGATGGATGTTTTGAATATATAGATGTAAGGATATGTGTTCTATGTTTAATGGGTTTGGAAAGTTAATTCTTGTACCCACTGTTTCAGCTCTGCCTTACATTGTACAGTTGGGTTGAGGTCAAGGCTGTGATGGAGACTCCTACATCTTAACTCTGGGTCTCTGAGCTGTTTTTAAGCGTGGATTAGGGTCAGGGTGTTTTTGGGGTCACTGTCCATTTGGAAAACCCATCTGCGACCAAGCTTCAGCTTCCTCACTGATGTCCTGAGAGGCTCAACATATCCTCAGAATTCTCATCAATGCTATGGACTGCACATGGACTGAAATGATTGTCTTTGGTCCCCAGAAACAAAGAGAGAGCGTCATCTGTCACCTACAGTCTCTCTCCCTAAAACCTTCAAACAAGGTCAGAAATCTAGGGGTAATACTGGACTCAGACTTAAATTTTAATAGCCACATCAAATCAGTAACATCAGCAGCTTTTTACCATCTAAAAAACATTGCCAGGATCAAAAACATAGTGTCTAAAGCAGACTTGGAGATTCTTATCCATGCATTTGTCTCCAGTAGGTTAGACTACTGCAATGGCCTGCTCACAGGTCTGTCCAAACAGGCTGTAAAACAGCTGCAGTACATTCAAAATGCAGCAGCTCGAGTCCTGACAAGAACCAGGAAGTACGACCATATTAGTCCTGACTAGAACCAGGAAGTACGACCACATTAGTCCAGTCCTCAGGTCTCTGCACTGGCTTCCTGTGGCTCAGAGAATAGACTTTAAAACAGCTCTGCTTGTGTACAAGTCTCTCCATGGCCTCGCACCAAACTATATTAGTGACATGTTAGTCCCATATGAACCAGCCCGGACTCTGAGGAGCACAGGGACTGGACTCCTGCTGGGACTCTGAGGAGCACAGGGACTGGACTCCTGCTGGGACTCTGAGGAGCACAGGGACTGGACTCCTGCTGGGACTCTGAGGAGCACAGGGACTGGACTCCTGCTGGGACTCTGAGGAGCACAGGGACTGGACTCCTGCTGGGACTCTGAGGAGAGGCTGGACTGCTGGGACTCTGAGAGCACAGGACTGGACTCCTGCTGGGACTCTGAGGAGCACAGGACTGGACTCCTGCTGGGACTCTGGAGCACAGGGACTGGACTCTGCTGGGACTCTGAGGAGCACAGGGACTGGACTCCTGCTGGGACTCTGAGGAGCACAGGACTGGACTCCTGCTGGGACTCTGAGGAGCACAGGATGGACTCGCTGGACTCTGAGAGCACAGGGACTGACTCCTGCTGGGACTCTGAGGAGCACAGGGACTGGACTCCTGCTGGGACTCTGAGGAGCACAGGGACTGGACTCTTGTTAGTGCCCAGAGTCAGAACTAAACATGGGCAGGCTGCTTTTCAGATTCATGCTGCTAAAATCTGGAACAGTCTTCCTGAAGATGTGAGACAGGCCTCCTCTCTGACAATGTTTAAAACCAGGTTAAAGACAGTTCTGTTTAACTGTGCATACAACTGAGGAATTTTATATTTTTATCTTTCTTTTTATTGTTCTGTGATAATTTATGATTTTAATGCTTTCTTGTTTTGTTCAGCACTTTGAATTGCCTTGTGTATGAATTGTGCTATATAAATAAACTTGCCTTGCCTTGCCTTGCCACATTGGTTCATAGTGTGTGTGTGTGTGTGTGTGTGTGTGATAATAATAATAATAATAATACATTGCTTTTTGGCGCTTAACAAAAGACGCTTTACAAAACATATTTAATAAACATGGAAGAGCAAAATGAAGGAAAGGCTGAAACAGGAGAGTTTTAAGAAGTGATTTAAAGTTCTGTACTGAGTGGGAGTTTGTGATTGGTTGAGGGAGTGAGTTCCAGAGAGTGGGGGCAGCTGCGGCGAAGGCTCGGGTCCCCCAAGGTTCGGTCTTTCGTCCTGAGAACTACTTGTTCATCAGAATGTGTCTCGCTCCTGAGCAATGTGACGTCTATGTTGGCTCATTTTGTCTGACCTTTCCTACTTTTGTTGAACAGAAGAATGTGGAACCTTCAGGAAAGTTTGGCTCGGATGAAATATCTGGAATTATGAACAATTTGTGTGAAAGTATTTTTTTTGTTTAATCTATTATGTTTCTAAAATGATGACTTCCACTGTGTGTCTTTCTAACTCTTCAGGTGGGTTTGACCATAAATCATCACGCAGACCAGTCCCTCAACAGCTTCTGTCAGTGGCAGTCCGGCCTGATGGGCAAAGGCGGTAAAAGACACGACCATGCGGTTCTGCTCACGGGACTGGACATCTGCTCCTGGAAGAATGAACCCTGCGACACGTTAGGTAAAGACATGAAACAAAAGCCAAACAAGATACTGGAGTCGTGTGGTGAAATGACAATAACCCGAAGTGCAGAACTGCAAATATCATGGATTTAATAGAATGAAACGGGCTGTATGCACGGGGAGGCGTGATGTCATTTCCTGTTAACAAAGAACAGCCCGTTCACTTCCTGTTGTTGCTATCCTATGGCTTTTAGGTGAGTTTTAGTGACGTTTTTTAGTAATTAGATTGATACATTCAGCTGAGACTGACCCAAAAGTGTCGTTGTGCTTTCTCTCTGAGGTAGAGCTTTGACTGTGGCCACTCAGAGAGATGTGTAAACTTTATAAAAACACAATGACAGCACAATCAAACATGCCCAGTATCCTCACAGTTTAATCCCCGTTTGAGCATTATTTAAGAAACTTGTGTAAACCGCTGCGGAACTCCAGTGAAACTCAAGCCGTTTCCCGCAAACAGGAAGTGAAGTGGGGCTTTAACTAAAACTCAGAAGTGGTGCATCGAGCCCATACAAAACAGATTCAAGAGAAAACAATCAAAGTTTTTATAATGCACAATTCATACAGTGTAACCCAGAGTGCTTCATTAAAAAAACAGTGCATACACATATAAAACATATTGTATTAAAAAAATCAGTAAAAAAGTTAAAACTATTCTAAAAATAAATGCTTCAAATTAGTCATATGCAGAGATATTTAAGACTCCAGCCTGGACTTAGACGTTGCCAGGGACGAGGCCTGTCTCAAACGCTCAGGGAGACTGTTGCATACATTTGAACTGCAGCCTCCTCATGTTTAGTTCTGACCCTAGGTACCAGCAGGAGTCCAGTCCCTGTGCTCTTCATAGTCCCAGCAGGAGTCCAGTCCCTGTGCTCCTCAGAGTCCCAGCAGGAGTCCAGTCCCTGTGCTCCTCAGAGTCCCAGCAGGAGTCCAATCCCTGTGCTCCTCAGAGTCCCAGCATGAGTCCAGTCCCTGTGCTCCTCAGAGTCCCAGCATGAGTCCAGTCCCTGTGCTCATCAGAGTCCCAGCAGGAGTCCAGTCCCTGTGCTCCTCAGAGTCCCAGCAGGAGGCCAGTCCCTGTGCTCCTCATAGTCCCAGCAGGAGTCCAGTCCCTGTGCTCCTCATAGTCCCAGCAGGAGTCCAGTCCCTGTGCTCCTCAGAGTCCCAGCATGAGTCCAGTCCCTGTGCTCCTCAGAGTCCCAGCATGGGTCCAGTCCCTGTGCTCCTCATAGTCCCAGCATGAGTCCAGTCCCTGTGCTCCTCAGAGTCCCAGCATGGGTCCAGTCCCTGTGCTCCTCATAGTCCCAGCAGGAGTCCAGTCCCTGTGCTCCTCATAGTCCCAGCAGGAGTCCAGTCCCTGTGCTCCTCATAGTCCCAGCAGGAGTCCAGTCCCTGTGCTCCTCATAGTCCCGCCATGAGTCCAGTCCCTGTGCTCCTCAGAGTCCCAGCATGGGTCCAGTCCCTGTGCTCCTCATAGTCCCAGCATGAGTCCAGTCCCTGTGCTCCTCAGAGTCCCAGCATGGGTCCAGTCCCTGTGCTCCTCATAGTCCCAGCATGAGTCCAGTCCCTGTGCTCCTCAGAGTCCCAGCAGGAGTCCAGTCCCTGTGCTCCTCATAGTCCCAGCATGAGTCCAGTCCCTGTGCTCCTCAGAGTCCCAGCAGGAGTCCAGTCCCTGTGCTCCTCATAGTCCCAGCATGAGTCCAGTCCCTGTGCTCCTCAGAGTCCCAGCAGGAGTCCAGTCCCTGTGCTCCTCATAGTCCCAGCATGAGTCCAGTCCCTGTGCTCCTCATAGTCCCAGAATGAGTCCAGTCCCTGTGCTCCTCAGAGTCCCAGCAGGAGTCCAGTCCCTGTGCTCCTCAGAGTCCCAGCAGGAGTCCAGTCCCTGTGCTCCTCATAGTCCCAGAATGAGTCCAGTCCCTGTGCTCCTCATAGTCCCAGCATGAGTCCAGTCCCTGTGCTCCTCATAGTCCCAGCATGAGTCCAGTCCCTGTGCTCCTCATAGTCCCAGAATGAGTCCAGTCCCTGTGCTCCTCAGAGTCCCAGCAGGAGTCCAGTCCCTGTGCTCCTCAGAGTCCCAGCAGGAGTCCAGTCCCTGTGCTCCTCAGAGTCCCAGCAGGAGTCCAGTCCCTGTGCTCCTCAGAGTCCCAGCAGGAGACCAGTCCCTGTGCTCCTCAGAGTCCCAGCAGGAGGCCAGTCCCTGTGCTCCTCAGAGTCCCAGCAGGAGTCCAGTCCCTGTGCTCCTCAGAGTCCCAGCAGGAGTCCAGTCCCTGTGCTCCTCAGAGTCCCAGCAGGAGTCCAGTCCCTGTGCTCCTCAGAGTCCCAGCAGGAGTCCAGTCCCTGTGCTCCTCAGAGTCCGGGCTGGTTCATATGGCACTAACATGTCACTAATATATTTTGGTGCGAGGCCATTACTGTTCTCAAATTATGATTAAAAAAACCACTTCATTTTAGCACTTTTTATCTTATACTTGATCATGTTTTGTAGTGTAAAGACATAATGACAATAAACCACAGCAGTTACATCTTTATGCAGTTCAATAGAGTGTTTTGGAGAATGAAAGTCTGAAACAAGGGCCAGAGTTTAGCTCATGTCACACACTGTTTATGCACTGTAACCACTTTGTGTCCAGAAAGTATTTTTTTATTATTATTACTATGACTACTTTGCATTTCATATTTTAGTCTGACTCTTGCCATTACCAGAGAACCACGGCTACTCTCTGTGGTCGCCCCATAAAGTGGTTTGTGATTTAATTCTAACATCGGATTGAAAAAAAAGAGGCACTGCCAAGCATTTCTGGATATCGAATATGCATTTCTAAATAGAGCTGTGGGACTACTGTGGTTTATTAGTGTATTTTTGATTTGGAAAAATGTAATGTTTTATTGTTAAATCTTGTTTTGAGGATAATAATTAGTATTTCCTTAGGCTTTGCTCCCATCAGCGGAATGTGCAGCAAGTACAGAAGCTGCACCATCAACGAGGACACTGGGCTGGGCCTGGCCTTCACCATTGCACATGAATCTGGACACAAGTGGGTTTGAAGTGTTATGTTACAAATGAACCCTTTAATGGTTTCCTTGACCTGATGGTGGATCACTTTGAACTGAAATCTACCTCATTGTTGCATCTATCACTTGGTTTTAGGCACTTTTCCATCAAACTGCTTCTCAACCATTTGGTAAAGGCCTATAATAGTAAAAAAACAACATTATTTTGTGATTAGTTAAGGAGTGAACATTAAAGGGTTATTAAACATGTTACACACTACAGCGTTGACAGCCAAGGCTAATTTGCTAATCTTCATCCCTAGGAGCGTTTATAAAAAAAAATAAAAAAGCCAGATTACATTATTTTACTTTCCCGTTATAATGTCCTCCAAGTCACAGATGGACCTCACACTCTGAGATCTCAGGATGTACACACTGTCCAACGTGTGTTTTCAGGATTGCGCTCCAACAGATTGGAATTTCTTACTGAAAACCTAAACTCTAAAGTAGTTTTGTTGTGTTTCATAAAACTAAATGTATTGGATTATTTTAACAACTGTTTTTGAGGATTGTGTTGTGAAAGCCTGTTGGCCGGGACACCCACGGAAAAGCGGTTAAATGAAGACTAAGATTTAGGAGTAGGGTCAAGTAATTGGGCGGCACGGTGGCTGAGTGGTTAGCACTCTCGCTTCTCAGCAAGAAGGTCCTGGGTTTGAATCCCGGTCAGACCAGGGCCTTTCTGAGTGGAGTTTGCATGTTCTCCCCGTGTACCACTAAAAACATGTATGATAGGTCTGGCATGTGCCTCCTGTACTGGCCCCTCCCATCTCTGTGTGGAGTGAGAGACTAATGCCCAAAAATAACAATTGTAAAGAACTTTGTGACTCTGGTCTGTGAAAGGCTCTATATAACTAAATATTACTTACTTACTTACGTAAAAAATTGGCTTCTTTAAAAAAAAAAACTTCCAGTTTGTGTTCCGAGCTTGGTCAGAAATGCCAGACTGAATGAATTCATTCTGCAAACCTATTGCACATTTCTATTCTGTATCGTAAAAACATGAATTATTTTAGTTTTGGCATGATCCATGATGGAGAAGGAAACCCCTGCAGAAAGACCGAAGGCAACATCATGTCCCCCACGCTCGCTGGCAACAACGGCGTCTTCTCCTGGTCCACGTGCAGTCGCCAATACCTCAGCCGATTTCTTGGGTAACAAAACCGACTTCTTCATTTGCCTTTGAGTTTTGGCTTTTGATTGACGTACTTATGTGTTCCTCTGTTTACCAGAACAGCTCAGGCTTCCTGTCTGGTGGACGAGCCGAGGCAGATTGGCCAGTACAAGTATCCAGAGCAACTTCCAGGGCAGCTGTATGACGCAGATATACAGTGCAAGTGGCAGTTTGGGCTCAAGGCAAAACTCTGCAGTCTAGATTTTGTAAAGGTAAGAATTTGAAAGATTTTGCTTAACCCTTTAATGGTTTCCGCGACCATTTTGTGGATCACTTTGAGTCAGAATATCTACTTGAAGCTTGGAACTGAAATCATTGTTGCATCTATTCAAAACTAGCTTGGTAGCTTTAATCTGGTCTATTTGTGTTATACTGATGTTCATTAATGTGCATTGTCCCCAAATATATTAATATCACTTGGTTTTAGGCACTTTTACCTAAAACTGCAACTGTATAATAAACATGATTTAGTTTTTAGTGCTCCTACATCTTAGAAAAAAGAGACATTTACATTGCCTTCTTTAAAGGTACTCTGTGTAATTTTGACAGTTGCTCCAGATGAAAAAAAAACATATTGACCAAAAACAAATGTGACCTTTTTAAGAATATTTACCTCTTCAATTTTTTTGTCATAAACTTAGAATGTGACGTATAAATGTCCGTGAGCCTGAGGACTCTACATGTCACTCCACCATCTTGGACTACAGAGGCTGATAAGGGACAAAAAGGAGTTTGAGCAGGAGTTGGGGGCCACTGTCAAAGACCACATATTGTCCTGTGAAGCCACCGTAGAACCGTAAATTACAATATATGATCTCAAGGCTACATGGGAGTAAAACTACACAGAGTACCTTTAAGGAGTGAACATTAACCCTTTAGGCGCCAGCATTTTTTTGAGAAAAGTGTTGTGAAATAGACAATACATGAGAAAAAAATACATAAGAAATAGTTAGAGATTACTTAAAGACTTCTTAAACCAATAAGATAAATACGTAGGAGATAATATGTAAGAAGAATGCAGGGACACGTTTGTGGGAAGCCAAGTTGCTGTATAGAAACTGTCCTGGATTAAGGAGCAATTCTGCTACTTTGGCGCCTAGAGGGTTAAAACCACACAGGCTGTTGATTGAGTGTCTTATTTACCGGGCGTCATGAAAGAACATGGGGAACTAAGTCTGGAGAAAGAGGCTAAATTATGCATAGGCCGGGACATTCTGCTGCTGAGCGCTAATGCGGTTTTTAACGGGCACTTTATTAATTAGCATGATGTTTTCAGTTCACATCCCCTCTCCCGCTTGACTTGCCTTTCAAAATGGGATCTGACGACGGAGCACTCCCCCTTGTCTTTCTCTTTACATCGCCCTGACGGAGAAAGGCTTTATGTCGGAGGGCTTCATTACTGTGGATTCACATGTAAATTATGTTCTAAAAGCCTCGGCCTTTCTTCCTATAGAGAAAACTCAGTGGGAAAATCTAATCAGGCCTTGTCAGGAGCTCGTCTGTGTTTAGCTAACTCAAGATCAAATAAAACATGTGCATTTGTGTGACTTGTGTGCGGGTTGGTGGGTGGTAAATGGACCTACAAAGCTGATTAACAAGAGTTTGAGGCTGTCCTGCGTCCTTTCTCTTGGTTGTTTTTGTGATGTATATTCAGCGTGGTGTTTGGGTCGTATATACACCACGTATATATAAATAAAGATTACTAAAGATTACTAATATACCACCTGCCCGTATTAGACATGCACATATTCCAACACATGAATACTCAGAGTACAGTATGTGTTCAAGTCTATAGGCTCCGTTCTCTCACCTCAGGAGGAAGTCCGGTCTGTGGCTGGAGACTCCGGGTTATGTTTGTAGGTCCATCTCTGTAAAGTTTCCCTTCACACTCACAGTTACAGATGTTTTTCCCCCATGTGGCACAAATAAAGGTTCTCTTATCTTGACTATAACTCCCAGAGCAGTCAATTTGACGGCTTGACAGTCTGATTACTCAGCCTTTTTGGTGTTCATAACTTTGTGTCTTTCTCTGGATCTTTATTTAGTTTATTTATATATTGTAATTATTAAATGATCTTTTATTTATGAAATGTGAGTAATTCTACCAATAACTCCCAAAGAAGAGCCAATACTGGTTACCATAGCAACACACAGTTTACGGTTAGCAGTTAGCATTTAGCCGTTGTTGTATTTTAAGTCATATTCAGTTTTAGTACTTGTTTAAAAGCGAGTAGAGGTAAACGGCTTCAATTTGATTAATTTCTCAGTTTTGATGGGAGCAGTTAAAATGGCGTCTCTGGGAGTATTCGAGTATCAAAGAGTTTTTCATGATGATGTTTGACACAGCGTCTGTCGTGATGTTTTTGCTGACCTTGTGTTTGTGTGTTGGTGATAGAAATATGATGTTGTTTGACAGGACATCTGTAAGTCTCTGTGGTGTCATCGCTCTGGGCAGCGCTGTGAGACAAAGTTCATGCCAGCGGCAGAGGGCACCAGCTGCGGCCCGGACATGGTTCGTGTTTTTTTATTTGACTTGATTCAAAACAAAAAGTATCCAAAGAAGCGCAGTTCTATTCATTCAACAAAAATCCTGTATCCATCCATTAAAATCCACCATGTGTAAACTCTGGTCCATGGTCATTTCCTACATGTACGTCTGGTCTTACCATGTGTAAACTCTGGTCCATGGTCATCTCCTACATGTACGTCTGGTCTTACCATGTGTAAACTCTGGTCCATGGTCATCTCCTACATGTACGTCTGGTCTTACCATGTGTAAACTCTGGTCCATGGTCATCTCCTACATGTACGTCTGGTCTTACCATGTGTAAACTCTGGTCCATGGTCATTTCCTACATGTACGTCTGGTCTTACCATGTGTAAACTCTGGTCCATGGTCATCTCCTACATGTACGTCTGGTCTTACCATGTGTAAACTCTGGTCCATGGTCATCTCCTACATGTACGTCTGGTCTTACCATGTGTAAACTCTGGTCCATGGTCATCTCCTACATGTACGTCTGGTCTTACCATGTGTAAACTCTGGTCCATGATCATTTCCTACATGTACGTCTGGTCTTACCATGTGTAAACTCTGGTCCATGGTCATTTCCTACATGTACGTCTGGTCTTACCATGTGTAAACTCTGGTCCATGGTCATCTCCTACATGTAGGTCTGGTCTTACCATGTGTAAACTCTGGTCCATGGTCATTTCCTACATGTATGTCTGGTCTTACCATGTGTAAACTCTGGTCCATGATCATTTCCTACATGTACGTCTGGTCTTACCATGTGTAAACTCTGGTCCATGGTCATTTCCTACATGTACATCTGGTCTTACCATGTGTAAACTCTGGTCCATGATCATTTCCTACATGTACGTCTGGTCTTACCATGTGTAAACTCTGGTCCATGGTCATCTCCTACATGTACGTCTGGGATTACCATGTGTAAACTCTGGTCCATGATCATCTCCTACATTACCATGTGTAAACTCTGGTCCATGATCATCTCCTACATGTACGTCTGGTCTTACCATGTGTAAACTCTAGTCCATGGTCATTTCCTACATGTACGTCTGGTCTTACCATGTGTAAACTCTGGTCCATGGTCATTTCCTACATGTACGTCTGGTCTTACCATGTGTAAACTCTGGTCCATGATCATCTCCTACATGTACGTCTGGTCTTACCATGTGTAAACTCTGGTCCATGGTCATCTCCTACATGTACGTCTGGTCTTACCATGTGTAAACTCTGGTCCATGATCATTTCCTACATGTACGTCTGGTCTTACCATGTGTAAACTCTGGTCCATGGTCATCTCCTACATGTACGTCTGGGATTACCATGTGTAAACTCTGGTCCATGATCATCTCCTACATTACCATGTGTAAACTCTGGTCCATGATCATCTCCTACATGTACGTCTGGTCTTACCATGTGTAAACTCTGGTCCATGATCATTTCCTACATGTACGTCTGGGTCTGATCCTATTGGCTGCAGTTTCCTCGGTTGAATCCCCTCCGACCAATCAGTGCAAAGAGTGTGCGCTGAATTTGCTGGTTGTAGTTTGTCTGAGAATGTGGTCGTAAAATAATCTGTTCTGGTTCAGCTCCAAATATCAAGAAACTGAAGCCAGAGCAAGATCAATCTGCAAAAGGAGTTAACCCCTCCCACCTGTTAACGGAGCAGCTCTAGACCTAAATACCAAATTAAATGAGTACAATGGTATGATAAGACCAGGCTAGATCAACTTTGAATTCTGACTGACAGCCTCCATGTTAAGAATACACACTTCCTATGGGCTAGTACTACACAAAAGAGACCAACCAGTGAATGTACCTCTCAATACTAGGATAAAAAAGTAATGCCATTTTAAACCAAAAGATCTAGTCTTGAAGTTTTCCAGACGACTGAATAATTCATGATGACTATATAGATCCTGTTTCCCCAGTCCATCTTCATAATGGCTACTCTTACAGAATTAATCTTGGTAATTGTATTCCTGAATAAAGAAGTAGGCAAAAGGGCAGCACATTTCAGCAAACTAGCTTCAGCCTGAGTACTTAATCACTCTGATCAAAGTCAATTATGTCTCCAATGTGCTTTGATGTACTTGCTTGTACCTGCAAAAGGCTTCTTCTTCCAGCTGGACACAGAACAATAGTCGTCTTTTCATACTGAATAATGGTATTTAGACAAGAAGGTGTGTGCGTGTTGGGATTGAGGAGGATCAGCGATGCTCAGTGTGTGTCTGTCTGTGTGGCGTTTGTGCTTCCAGGTGTGTTACCGGGAACATGGCCAAGACAAAAACCTCCGCCAGAAACACGGCTCAACAACTGATTATTCTACTTTCTACTTTGCTCATCCACATCCTAATGGTCTGGTGTTTTGTGTGCAGTGGTGTCGGAGGGGGCAGTGTGTGAAGTACGGGGAGCACGGCCCAAAGGCGGTCCACGGGCAATGGTCCACCTGGTCCGAGTGGTCCGACTGCTCCAGGACGTGTGGGGGCGGGGTCATGTATCGGGAGCGCTCCTGCAGCAGTCCAAGGTTTGTGCAGACGCTGGAATTCAGAGGCAGATTTATCAAGAGTGTGTGTGTGCGTAAGAATGATTAGCATCCTTTACAGCACCACAAACTGACTTATTGTGAACAACACAAAGTAAATCTATACAACTAACGGGCATTGGCACACACACACACACACACACACACACGTAAGAACACCCACGCACACACATACATAAACACACAAACACATACACGCAAGCACACACACACATACATACACACATGCACATAAACACGCACACAAATACACGCACAAAACCACACGCACACATATTCCAAAAGAAGTGTGGTCCTTCCTACAGGAGTGGTTTTGTTGCCAGACTGTAATGATCTGAAACAGCAGAATATCTGAGCTCACGTCTCTCTTAACTGTTCTCAGGAACACTTTGTGCTTCAGTCGAACTCTAAGAAAATAACTTGTGATATTAGAAAAACCAAAAACATATGGAAGATTTATTTCATTTTGATGACATTTATCTAAAGTAGCAATATGTAAAATTTTCATCTCAAGTCATCGTCAAATGGTTCACCGCATGGAGCTAATCTCACTGGTAAAGTATCATGTGGCACAGAACTAAAAAAGGTCTCGTTATGATTCTCAAATCATTAACGACAAAACAAGAAATAAAACCAGGATTTCTATCTTTGTGAAAAAGGTGTTGGTTATAAATTTGTTGTTGACAAAACTCTTGTCTATTCAGCTGTTATGGTCCCAGCTGGATTCGTCTGCATATCTGGCAACCTGAGTCAGGAAGAGTGGGAGAGGCTGCAGTACCACTTTTGGCCACATGTTTACACACTGCTCCTTTAAAGTGGTTCTCACCCCCGCTCCTCGGAGCTTACGTCACTCACATTTCCTGTTCAAATCTTCCTCTAAATGGGCGTGGCCTGGAGGACTAAAGGGGGCGTGAACGAGACTGGGCCGTTTATATAGCTCTGGGCGGGGGGCTGCTGACGTCAGGTCTTGCTTCAGACGTCAGGTCTTGCTTCAGACGTCAGGTCTTGCTTCAGACGTCAGGTCTTGCTTCAGACGTCAGGTCTTGCTTCAGACGTCAGGTCTTGCTTCTGACGTCAGGTCTTGCTTCAGACGTCAGGTCTTGCTTCAGACGTCAGGTCTTGCTTCAGACGTCAGGTCTTGCTTCAGACGTCAGGTCTTGCTTCAGACGTCAGGTCTTGCTTCAGACGTCAGGTCTTGCTTCAGACGTCAGGTCTTGCTTCAGACGTCAGGTCTTGCTTCAGACGTCAGGTCTTGCTTCAGACGTCAGGTCTTGCTTCAGACGTCAGGTCTTGCTTCTGACGTCAGGTCTTGCTTCAGACGTCAGGTCTTGCTTCAGACGTCAGGTCTTGCTTCAGACGTCAGGTCTTGCTTCTGACGTCAGGTCTTGCTTCAGACGTCAGGTCTTGCTTCAGACGTCAGGTCTTGCTTCAGACGTCAGGTCTTGCTTCAGACGTCAGGTCTTGCTTCAGACGTCAGGTCTTGCTTCAGACGTCAGGTCTTGCTTCAGACGTCAGGTCTTGCTTCAGACGTCAGGTCTTGCTTCAGACGTCAGGTCTTGCTTCAGACGTCAGGTCTTGCTTCAGACGTCAGGTCTTGCTTCAGACGTCAGGTCTTGCTTCTGACGTCAGGTCTTGCTTCAGACGTCAGGTCTTGCTTCAGACGCCAGGTCTTGCTTCAGACGTCAGGTCTTGCTTCAGACGTCAGGTCTTGCTTCAGACGTCAGGTCTTGCTTCAGACGTCAGGTCTTGCTTCAGACGCCAGGTCTTGCTTCAGACGTCAGGTCTTGCTTCAGACGCCAGGTCTTGCTTCAGACGTCAGGTCTTGCTTCAGACGTCAGGTCTTGCTTCAGACGTCAGGTCTTGCTTCAGACGTCAGGTCTTGCTTCAGACGTCAGGTCTTGCTTCAGACGTCAGGTCTTGCTTCAGACGTCAGGTCTTGCTTCGGACGTCAGGTCTTGCTTCGGACGTCAGGTCTTGCTTCGGACGTCAGGTCTTGCTTCAGACGTCAGGTCTTGCTTCAGACGTCAGGTCTTGCTTCAGACGTCAGGTCTTGCTTCAGACGTCAGGTCTTGCTTCAGACGTCAGGTCTTGCTTCAGACGTCAGGTCTTGCTTCAGACGTCAGGTCTTGCTTCGGACGTCAGGTCTTGCTTCGGACGTCAGGTCTTGCTTCGGACGTCAGGTCTTGCTTCAGACGTCAGGTCTTGCTTCAGACGTCAGGTCTTGCTTCAGACGTCAGGTCTTGCTTCAGACGTCAGGTCTTGCTTCAGACGTCAGGTCTTGCTGCAGACGTCAGGTCTTGCTTCTGACGTCAGGTCTTGCTTCAGACGTCAGGTCTTGCTTCAGACGCCAGGTCTTGCTTCAGACGTCAGGTCTTGCTTCAGACGTCAGGTCTTGCTTCTGACGTCAGGTCTTGCTTCAGACGTCAGGTCTTGCTTCAGACGCCAGGTCTTGCTTCAGACGTCAGGTCTTGCTTCAGACGCCAGGTCTTGCTTCAGACGTCAGGTCTTGCTTCAGACGTCAGGTCTTGCTTCAGACGTCAGGTCTTGCTTCAGACGTCAGGTCTTGCTTCAGACGTCAGGTCTTGCTTCAGACGTCAGGTCTTGCTTCAGACGTCAGGTCTTGCTTCGGACGTCAGGTCTTGCTTCGGACGTCAGGTCTTGCTTCGGACGTCAGGTCTTGCTTCAGACGTCAGGTCTTGCTTCAGACGTCAGGTCTTGCTTCAGACGTCAGGTCTTGCTTCAGACGTCAGGTCTTGCTTCAGACGTCAGGTCTTGCTTCAGACGTCAGGTCTTGCTTCAGACGTCAGGTCTTGCTTCGGACGTCAGGTCTTGCTTCGGACGTCAGGTCTTGCTTCGGACGTCAGGTCTTGCTTCAGACGTCAGGTCTTGCTTCAGACGTCAGGTCTTGCTTCAGACGTCAGGTCTTGCTTCAGACGTCAGGTCTTGCTTCAGACGTCAGGTCTTGCTGCAGACGTCAGGTCTTGCTTCAGACGTCAGGTCTTGCTTCAGACGTCAGGTCTTGCTTCAGACGTCAGGTCTTGCTGCAGACGTCAGGTCTTGCTTCAGACGTCAGGTCTTGCTTCAGACGTCAGGTCTTGCTGCAGACGTCAGGTCTTGCTTCAGACGTCAGGTCTTGCTGCCGCGCCAGTGTTGGCGCCAGATTCAAAATTCAAATGTAGTAATACAGGTCGCCAGCAGATGGCGCCTCACAGACGGTTTTAGGCAGAAAGTTTAACTTTCAACTAATTTGCACCAAAGTGACAAAATTATGACCAGGATATGTAGGAAACACTATTGGACACTCATTTATACCGTTTATCAGCAAAAAGAAGTGGATTTGAGGGTGAGTTGTCCTTTAAGCAGAAATCTCAGACTAGAATCTGAGCCCAAAACAGCCTTTTTTTACGAGCATCTTTTTGCTATAAAAGTTAAAGCGCCTTGTTCCGTCAGTGTGAAGACTACATTGAGTAAGTAAGTGATATTGTAAAGAGCTTTGTGTGACCCTGGTCTGTAAAATGCGCAATATGAATAAACATTACTAACTAACTTAAGTTTCCATTGAGCACTGATGCGTAGGGCTGTCCGTCTTTCTTCAATTACTCAAATAATCAGTCAATGGTTTCTCACTCGAAGGAAAAATTGCACTTGTTGACTAAATGTTTTATAGACATTGCAATAGAAAATAAACAAGCCAAGAAGGAAATTAAGTGAATGCTTTACTTATTTACTTCTCCTTTTCCAAAACTCTGTTCGTGGGATTTTGTGTGATTGTAGGTCAAATATTCAGCACGGTTTAGGTCAAAAACATATTGCCTCCTTTTTGGTTGACTATTCGACTGAGCAGAGCTTTTAACATCTGAAGACAAACCTGTGCAAATGAAATGAAACTGTTGGATGGAGGATACAATAAAATTAATATAATAATACAAAAATATAATAACTCTTAACTCCATAAGTGAATCTGGCCCCATTTGAATCTTCAATATAAGAAAGATACTGTACATAGTGAACATACGGTCAGTTATTCTCATTTGTCCCGATTCTCATCAACACAATGCATCAGATAGAAAAGACAACCCAACACACACACACACACACACACACACACGACAAAATGATTCACGCTGTCATTCTCCGACCAAAACCCTCTGACTTGAAGACTTTAGTCCATCCATCCATCCATTTTCTACCCTTTAATCCATTTCTGGGTCAGGGGGGTGGCAGTCAGAGATGCCACCCAAGTCTCATAGCACCAGCCCCTCACTGACCCTCTGCAGGTGGTGAGTCCACAGGAGGACGGCTGCTCTCTGAGTGTGAGCATAGCCTTGATCTTTCAGTGGGGGCTTTGGGCAAAGTGGGGTTAAGTGTCTTGCCCAAGGACACAACGACAGCAGTCATCAGTGGGAGTCGGTGGAGAAGGTGCAGAGGTGGGAATTGAACCCACGACCTGCTTCTGTTCCAAGCACAAATCTTGTCCCGAAATCCTTCCCTGCTTCGAAAACACCTGACCACTAGGCTTGCCAGGTATCTGTCAACACACACACACACACGCACACACACACACACGCACACACACACACACATCCGAAGCTGCTCTCATCATTCACAAAGGCAGTCCAGACAGAGCCATAGACGCCCCCTCCCCTCGCTGCGTACTCCCCAGGCCGCCTATGAGCATGATCCTATTGGAAAAGCTGCCAAGAGCGTCCGAAAAGCGTTCCCTCATCACAGCTCGCTCAAACAAACATCGTTCTACATCTTTCTTCCGACGCAAGATCCCACAGAACATTTTTTTTGTACGTCTGTCTTTACACGCAACTTTTCCCCATTTTTCGGTCCATCCCGGTTTGATTTACGGGTCTCCACAAAGAGCTGTTGATCCAATATGTCTCTATTTGTAATCATGGGATTGCTCCACATGAAAGGACCTGGTTTACGTTTGGATGTTTATGGTTCATGCCCTAAAATGATGATTTGTATTTAGTTTCATTTCATTTCATTTTCAACCCCTTTGTCCAAGGGTTGTATAAGGGTTAAAAAAAAGTAGTCAGTAATCAATTCTAGTTTCAAAAAATACATTTCAAGTATTTACTTATTTATGAAACATTTTTGAGACATGTTTTTCCTTATTTTATCTAAACAAGAAAAGTTGTCTGGAAATAAGAAAAATACTTAAAACAATCTTAAAAAGTCACTACTCAGACTTGTTTCCTCTAAGATTCCTCTAAGAAGTATTATTATCTTAAACTAGTAAAATAATCTGACAGGACAAACTACGTTCAAGCAACCAAAACATTCAAAAAGATAAGCATCATTTATGTTATTTTTAGTAAACGAATCTTCCCAGGACTTAACGTTGTTCAGTGTATGCTAAGCTAATGGTTCTATAGTGAACACGGGGGCTTCCTTTCTCTGATTCCAGTTCTTTCCTAATCCTCCATGAGATCACAGATGCTGAGTCTGAGCTCTCCTCATGACACACATCAAGGTCCAGACTGACGGAGCAGAGCAGGAGCCTTCCACCTTTATCTCCTTTAAGACACAGAAAAGTGCTTCGTACACTGAGAAAACTCAAGTCTCGGTACGATTTATTTACTATAAAAACTAAAAAGATTATGCTTTTGTGTTTTGTTTGGATGTAGTTTGTCATGTCAGATTATTTTACTAGTTTAAAAATAATAATTCTTCATAATCTTAGAGAAAAAAGTCTGTCTGCAGTAAGTTTTTAAGCTTGTTTTAAAGATGCTATACCATTCATTCATAAAAATGCTTATTACTACAAGTTGTATTATAATCAGTAATTTAATTGAAAACTTGAGCTCATTGATACAGATGTGTATGAATCCAGGACTATCTACGCTCGGACTATCTACGCTCGGACTATCTACGCTCGGACTATCTGCGCTCGGACTATCTGCGCTCGGACTATCTACGCTCTGACCTATCTACGCTCGGACTATCTACGCTCGGACTATCTGCGCTCTGACTATCTACGCTCAGACTGTCTACGCTCGGACTGTCTACGCTCGGACTATCTACGCTCGGACTAACTGCGCTCGGACTATCTGCGCTCGGACTATCTACGCTCGGACTATCTACGCTCGGACTATCTACGCTCGGACTATCTACGCTCGGACTATCTACGCTCGGACTATCTACGCTCGGACTGTCTACGCTCGGACTGTCTACGCTCTGACTATCTACGCTCGGACTATCTACGCTCGGACTATCTACGCTCGGACTATCTGCGCTCGGACTATCTACGCTCGGACTATCTACGCTCGGACTATCTACGCTCGGACTATCTACGCTCGGACTATCTACGCTCGGACTATCTGCGCTCGGACTATCTACGCTCGGACTATCTACGCTCGGACTATCTACGCTCGGACTATCTACGCTCGGACTATCTACGCTCATACTATCTACGCTCGGACTTCTACGCTGACTATCTACGCTCGGACTATCTACGCTCGGACTATCTACGCTCGGACTATCTACGCTCGGACTATCTACGCTCGGACTATCTGCGCTCGGACTATCTACGCTCGGACTATCTACGCTCGGACTATCTACGCTCGGACTATCTACGCTCGGACTATCTACGCTCGGACTATCTACGCTCGGACTATCTACGCTCGGACTATCTACGCTCGGACTATGCGCTCGGACTGTCTACGCTCGGACTATCTACGCTCGGACTGTCTACGCTCGGACTGTCTACGCTCGGACTGTCCACGCTCGGACTGTCTACGCTCGGACTATGCGCTCGGACTGTCTACGCTCGGACTATCTACGCTCGGACTATCTGCGCTCGGACTATCTACGCTCGGACTATCTACGCTCGGACTATCTACGCTCGGACTATCTACGCTCGGACTATGCGCTCGGACTGTCTACGCTCGGACTATCTACGCTCGAACTATCTACGCTCGGACTATCTACGCTCGGACTATCTGCGCTCGGACTGTCTACGCTCGGACTATCTACGCTCGGACTATGCGCTCGGACTGTCTACGCTCAGACTATCTACGCTCGGACTATCTGTGCTCGGACTATCTACGCTCGGACTATCTGCGCTCGGACTATCTGCGCTCGGACTATCTGCGCTCGGACTGTCTACGCTCGGACTATCTACGCTCGGACTATCTGCGCTCGGACCATCTGCGCTCGGACTGTCTACGCTCGGACTATCTACGCTCGGACTATCTACGCTCAGACTATCTACGCTCAGACTGTCTACGCTCGGACTGTCTACGCTCGGACTATCTACGCTCGGACTATCTACGCATGTTAGCAGTGCGTTGCTTTTGTACCATTTTATCAGTGATTGTTGTACAGCTTAAGTTGCGCTAATGCTAATGTTAGCATATAGATCACAAATAAAACTAGTTGCTCCGTGGGAGGAGAGCGCAGGGGAAATGAGAAGCCTGTGAGCGAGTTGGGGGCGGGGCTAAACACTCCTTTAAGCTCCTTTAAGTAGTTTTTCTTATTTCCAGACAACTTTTCTTGTTTAGATAAAATACATTTGTGCTGCTATATTTTAAGAATACATTTCTCAAAAAGTTTTAAGAAATAAGTAAATAATACTTGAAATGTATGTTTTTAGACTAGAATCAAAGCAGTTGGGGCTAATGTTATTGTCTTAGTATCAGAAATCTTGTCAAGTCAAATTCTCTTGTTCTATTGTCTATTCATTTAAGCAGTATTTTTCTTATTTTCATATATTTATTCCCTATAACCCTAACCCTACTATTTTTTCAAGGGATTTTCCCCTGTGTAGCTGCAGTTACATTACTATGTTTAGTGCACTGTAAACCACTGAGTTATAGGTCATTAAGACACAGAAAATGTCAGATGAAGATGATATTTGAATAACAACCTTGTTTTTGACCCACACAGACGACTGTACAGCTGCTGGAACACAGAACATGGGGATTACACATTCTTACATTAAGCTGCCGTGTCATACGTGTATTCTGGGTCAATTGTGGAGTCATTGTAAACATTACTAATGATGCCAGTAATTATTCTCGCCACATTGCTTTGGCCCTAATCTGAACTGGATTACACGGCACGATGTTTGGTGCTGTGTGTCATGATCAGACACAAACACATTTCCTGCTTGGGTTCCTCTGCTTGGAAATAAAACATCCAGTGGAACTATAGCTTCATATGTACAGAACCATTGAGGACCACTCCACACTGGTATGTCCACAAAGATTCATTCATTCAGATTTAAAATAGCAATATGTAAGATTTTTATGTCAAGTCATCATTAAAGGGCCCTAATCTGTCATAATAATAAACTGCTCTTTTCCAATACTTCTTTAACTGATAACAGTCGTTCACAGATATTTGAATTTCTAAATTACTTTTCCAGCCCCTAAATCTTATTATTGTTTTCATTTCGATGTCCCGCCCTCCACCGTTTTAACCAATCAGAAAGTCTGTGATCCGGGCGCCAGAACTCACTGCGTGGAGCTAATCTCACTGGTAAAGTACCATGTGGAGCTAATCTCACTGGTAAAGTACCATGTGGCGCAGAACTAAAAAAGGTCTCGTTATGATTCTCAAATCATTAACGACAAAACATAATAAATTATTGCCTTCAAATAATTGCCTCTCCCACTCTCCCTGACTCAGGTTGCCAGATATGCAGACGAATCCAGCTGGGACCATAACAGTTGAATAGACAAGAGTTTTGTCAACAACAAATCTATAACCAACACCTTTTTCACAAAGATAGAAATCCTGGTTTTATTCCTTTTTTTGTCGTTAATGATTTGAGAATCATAACGAGACCTTTTTTAGTTCTGCGCCACATGGTACTTTACCAGTGAGATTAGCTCCACGCGGTGAGTTCTGGCGCCCGGATCACAGACTTTCTGATTGGTGAAACGGTGGAGGGCGGGACATCGAAATGAAAACAACAACAAAAATGTTGAAATCCAAATATTTCTGAGCTACTGTTATCAGTTAAAGAAGGATTGGAAAAGAACATGTTTTATTAATGCCTTTGACAGATTAGGGCCCTTTAATGATGACGAGACATGAAAATCTCACATATTGCTACTTTAATTATAACTTGTCAATTGTTTTTTCTTACTGTTAAATATGTGCCACATTTGAAGTCAGTTATATCTGTAAAATGTGAACGCTCTGTAGGAACCTCCTGCTCTGATGTGTTCCCCGTGGACCACCTGCCCCTAATCCTCACCAACAGGACTGCAGGGATTAGGCTCATGATCTTGACCTGGTTTTGAACATATTTTGAGACCCTCCCGAATGCTTGTAAATGTCCCCAGAATACACGGAGTACAGAATACTCTTTCTGAGTAACTGTATTCTGTTACAGTTACTACTTTAAAGTCTAGTGTTTAGATTACAGTTAGTACATGAATGAAATCTTTCTCACATTATGTTTAAGGTAAAAAAGAGAAAAGAAAACATTGGGTATTCTTCCATTTTGTTAAATGCAGCTGTTGAAGCATTTTGACTTGTTTTACACAAATAAACAACAAATTATCAATTAATTACAAAACATTATTTATGTATTTAAACATTTATTGAGGTTGTGCTTTTAAATATTGTGAAATGTACCTTTATAATTGTTGTAAATACACATTCGTTTACAACAAAGTATTCCGAATACAGGTACTACTTTAACCCAAACAGAATACTATATAAAATACATTATGTAAATACATCATGTTCTGGAACGAATACATGTCCTAAGTGTTCTGGCCCACCTTGTGAACAGGCCCAGTTTGGCTCAGTGAGTATTATGCTAGCTCTGTGTAAGTGTGAGGGATCAGGACAACAGGTGATTTTCAGCTGAAGCCGTGACCGGACTGTACGCGACCTCTGCCTCCCAGAAGTCCCGCTGCTGTGATAAACTAGTCTCGTGAGACACTGAAGCGCCCTCAGGGTCCAGCGGGATGAGCCGGAGTCATGGACGCCCCATGGCCAAACCAACAACGTGATGGCGTCTGCTTCCGCTGCTATGCCTGCAGCCAGATTTACTGTTGCCGTGGTCCGGCTCATGCAGTATCCCAATGATAAAAATACTACCAATTCAGCTTTATTTCCACTGCTTTGATCCATGGGTCGAGTGTCCCGCTGGGCCACCGTAAGCGTGTTTCCATATGGCCTGGATGTCTGCCGCTATATGCCTAAAGAGGGAGATGTCCATTTTGAGTTGGATCAGATGGAGGCAAAGAGATGTAAATATTGGCCTGTAGGATTCATGTAACGTCAGTCCTGGCAGGAAGTTGGATTGATTTAGTTCAGGTGGAAGTGGAAAGAGTCGACCCTGAATGAAATCTGCGTCTCTGCGCCATCATTCACTGTGCAGAGTTGTGTACGATTGTTGAGTGGAGGAATAAAAAATACACTTAGGAAAAATAAAATCCTGGATTTGATCAGCATGCTTCCACATAAGTGTGTACGCATGCTGTGGCGGTAAATAGCTAGACTCAATTTTCTCCGCTGGTGGTAGGAATGTGTGGAATTAGTTTAAACTGCCTAAGTCAGCCATAACACTGCGATTTTCATTACTTTGTTGAGTTTCTCTTGAAGCTCAATCTCCTTCCTCTACTCGCTTTTACTTTTATGTTGTCCATTATCAAGTGCTGGATTTAAAGAGAAAGTGTTAAAGACCCAGATATCAGAATGTGGTTAGTGTAAGAATGTGGTAAGTATAACCCAGAAGCAGGTGGTTGAGACCAGTACCACTCGTAATAACCTTCATAGAAATGTCACGTGTACATTTATCCACTGTCAGATCCATAACGTTTATCTTATCTCACACTAAAATAAGTAAAATAACATACATTTTGCTTCTTTTTTTTAAATAGCAAGTTTTGTTGCTGGACTTTTGTTTGTCATGTAAGATTATTTTACTAGTTTTAAGATAATACTTCATAATCTTGGAGAAAAAAGTCTAAGAAGTTAATTTTTTAGCTTGTTTTAGATATTTGTACTTCTTTCCGGACTTTTCTTGTTTAGATAAAATAAGTTTAGTTTATGATGCTATAATTTAAGAAAAAATTATAGCATCATATTAATTTAAAAAAAAAATAAATAAAGAAGTAAATAATACTTGAAATGTATGTATTTATACTATAATCAGTCATTTGGGGCTAGCATTATTATCCTGTTTTCTGAAATCTGGTCATACATACGGCAGATCATTTTTTTCTTATGTTATGCAGTATTTTACTTTTATTTCAAATCTTTCAAGGGATTTTTCCCCTGTGTCTCTTATCTAGTGACGTTTTCCAGTGAATACATGGAACCATAATCAACATGAACTTAGTTGTCTCAGTTGTGCCCTGTTTGGCCTCGGCTGAGGCTAAAATCATGACTTTACTCCGACACACAAAATGCATAGAAACCCAAAACCAATACTTTTTTATATGTTTTCCTACAACATACTGTATAACTTTTCTCCCCCAGGCCTCAGAACAACGGTAAATTCTGCGACGGCTCCAGTCGTCTGAACCAGCTCTGTAATCTCGCAGCCCGTGTCCTGCAAACGTGAAGCACAGGTGGACGTCCGACCCGCCCAGACAGTGCGCGACACGAGTACAACAGCATAACCCTTCCGTGGCTGGTTCTACAAGTGGAAGCCTTACACCAAAGTCGATGGTACGGGTTTTTACATTTCTTTTACTGACCTTCATGTCGGACTACTCAAATGATCTGTTTCTGTGTTTGCTTATTCCTCTTTTAAAGTAGCAATATGTAAGATTTTCATGTCAAGTTATCATTAAAGGGCACTAATCTGTCATCATTAAAGGGCCCTAACCTGTCATCATTAAAGGGCCCTAATCTGTCATGATTAAAGGGCACTAATCTGTCATCATTAAAGGGCCCCTAACCCTCCGTCAGCATTAAAGGGCCCTAATCGCTGTCATCATTAAAGGGCCCTAATCTGTCAGCATTAAAGGGCCCTAAGTCTGTCCGATCATTAAAGGGCCCCTAATCTGTCATCATTAAAGTGGCCCTAACCTGTCCAATCCATTTAAAGGGCCCAATACTAGTGCCCATCATTTAAAGGGCCCTTACTCTGTCATCAGTAAAGGGCCCTAAGTCTGGCAGCATTAAAGGGGCCCTAATCTGTCATCAGTAAAGGGCACCTAATCTGGCATCATTAAAGGGACCCTAATCTGTCAATCAATAAAGGGCCCTAATCTGTCATCATGAAAGGGCCCCTAATCTGTCAAAGGCATTGAATAAAACATCGCTTCTTTCCATTTATACTTTCTTTAACGGATAACAGTAGTCCAGAGTATATTTGAATTTCTAAATTAGTTTTTACAGCCGTCGCTTAAATCTGTTGTTCGATGTCCCGCCCACCACGTTTCACCAATCAGAAAGTCTGTGATGCCGTCGCAGGAACTCTCCGCGTGTGATACTAATCTCGCACTGGTAAAGTACCATGTGCACAGAACGAAAAAAGGTCTCGTTATTGATTCTCAAATCCTGTGATGACAAAACAGTAATGAATAAATAGTTTTGCTTTAAATATTCACAATAAATAAAATTAACACAATAGATTAAATTAATAAATAAATAAAAATCACTTTTTATCACTTGCTATTACAACTTACCCTAGTTTTAAAGCTGCACTAACTGACTTTGAGAAACATTCGAATCAGAACGCTGGCCTCGCTCTTTCTGCTCGCCCTCCCTGCACAGAGCTTTCACCCCCCCTCAGCCTGTGCTCACATGCTAATTGTTTACAGAGCTCACGTCTCACATGGATCTCACATTTGAACGTGGCGTGACCATAGAATGATAGAACCAGGAAGTGCGGAGGAACAAGACTTTCTTTTGTCTGTTTCTCTGAGTAAGCAGTAACCCGTAACAAAGACACAGAAGTTTCAGGTTCACCTCCGCCGCTTGTTTACCTCAGCTGTCTGTGCTAACCACAGACCTGTGGCTTTTCTCAAGAAAGTGGGGGCCAGTGGTCCGCTGTGATTGGTCACAATCTGGTCCCGAAACACATTCTCTTCCTCGTTTCACCAAAACTCGATCTAAAATAAAATGACACGCCAGCACAAATCTGCGCTACTTGTTCTTCAAAAGGACGTTTATCCCAATGCACTGCAGGGATATGGATTAGATTTTTCCTAATGAATACAAATATAAAGTCAGTTAGTGCAGCTTTAACCCATATCTGTGAGGGGCATATTCTAATTCTCATCAACAACATCAAAACCCCACCCTACCACCTACCTTTGAATGGTTTTCTTTCTTTGCAACACCAGTCACTGCTCTGACAGAGAAGAGAGCAGAGGAAGTCATCACTTAGTGTAATGTGCATGGCAGACGTGTAGCCACCTGCGCCCTGCGACACACTGGGGATGGATTTAAAAAGTAACCCTGGAGGCCGGCTTGGTTACACAGCGGAGGGCGAACGGTGAAGGAGAGCTGTGTGTTTGGCTCTCTTCCCAGCCCCGTTTAAGCTGTTGATGAATGTGAGGTGATGTAGAGAAGAACAGACTCTGAACTGCCTTCGGAGACCTTGGCCAAGTCACCTTCACCATCATTTATTTTAATCAAAGACGGCTGTAGAGGCTTGTCCGTGATAACTGATCTGAACTCCTGAATAAACTTGTTGCCCTACGAGGATTCTCAGGGGTGCCTTTGACGTCTGCTACTGTCGGTTCTCATTCCTGCTCAGCTATGGGCAGAATGCCACAGTGCAGTAGCTTGTTATGTCCTGGCGAGGAGAGCACGTCCATGTGTAGTTGCTGAGTGGCATTCCCATGTTTCCAGATGTTTCCTTGTGTCTGTGCAGATGAAGACGTATGTAAGCTTTACTGCATTGCCGAGGACTACGACTTTTTCTTCGCCATGTCCGGCAAAGTCAAAGATGGTACCGCCTGTTCGGAGCACAAAGGAGATGTGTGCATTGATGGAGCTTGTGAGGTTTGTCATTGTGTCATTGTTTTGTTTTTGTCATATTTGTGTATATAGTAGTAGCAGCAGTAGTAGTAATAATAATAATACATTGGTTTTATATAGCGCTTTTTGGACACTCAAAGACACTTTACATGTAACTATTCATTCACTCCATACACGGTGGTGATAAACAATGGGGGTGAAGTGTCTTGCCCAAGGACACAACGGCAGCAGACATCAGTAGGAGTCAAGAAAGTCTTGTGCTGGGCTCGAACCCACGACCTTCATGCTCAAAGGCCTTGGCTCTACCAACTGAGCCACTGTCGCCCAGTAATAGTAGTAGGAGGAGGAGGAGGAGGAGGAGGAGGAGGAGGAGGAGGAGGAGGAGGAGGAGGAGGAGGAGGAGGAGGAGGCCCCTAGGACCATCAGAGCACCATCAGAGACCCCTAGGACAATCAGAGCACCATCAGAGACCCCTAGGACAATCAGAGCACCATCAGAGACCCCTAGGACAATCAGAGCACCATCAGAGACCCCTAGGACCATAAGAGAACCATCAGAGACCCCTAGGACAATCAGAGTACCATCAGAGACCCCTAGGACCATCAGAGACCCCTAGGACCATCAGAGAACCATCAGAGACCCCTAGGACAATCAGAGCACCATCAGAGACCCCTAGGACAATCAGAGTACCATCAGAGACCCCTAGGACCATCAGAGAACCATCAGAGACCCCTAGGACAATCAGAGCACCATCAGAGACCCCTAGGACAATCAGAGTACTGTTACGACCCGTTTCAGCTAGGTGTGAGGAAGTAACAAAATAACCAAGATGGTAGAATGGTAACTAAAATCATAATTTATTTAGGTGACAAAGTAGGTAAAACAATAGGATTAATATCTACATAACACACAGTAAATAAATAACCTATTAAAACAAGTAAGCAATTGACAAAACCAAAAGTGTAACCTAAACTAAAGTGTCTCAACATAAACTAAACGAGTCACTGAACTAAGGGCACAAGTGACAGAACACAGACAAAACTAATGGCGACCTGGAGTCCACTGACTCCAGCTGCCCCGAGCCGCGGAAGATTGGCAGTTTATAAGGGCGGGTCCTCCAGGTGAGCGCACGCTGATTGGAGGCCTGCCTCAGCTGCTGCCCAATCAGCACCCAGGCATCGCGGTCAATCAGCTCCAGGTGGGGAATGACTGGCCAATAGGAGCCCAGGACTCACGAGCGTGATCTTCTGAAAAAAGGGAGGAAACACAACCACACAGAGACACCACGGGAGAAACTAAAGTAATCCCCAAAATAGGGAATTACGGGCCGTGGGCCGTAACAAGTACCATCAGAAATCTCTAGGACCATAGAAAAACAGTTAGTAACAGGACATAAAGGATATCAATTTATTTTCCATATTTCACTGCAAGAATAAATGTAAAATGTGTTTTTTCTAAATAATCCTATGACGTGTGGTGCACTGAGAGTTGCTATACTTTGTGATATTGCAAGCACATAATTAGCAGCTGAATCTCTGTTTGTGAGCAGGCCGTTGGCTGCGACCAGATGTTGGGTTCCAAGGCCTCGCTGGATGCTTGTGGGGTGTGTAAAGGTGACAACTCTTCGTGCAAGTTCTTCAAGGGCCAATACACGCTGCAGCACAGAGCTAACGGTGAGCAACTGTGGAAGCGTACGTTTCACTTGACGCAGGAGTACATTGAACCTGTCAGCTTATACAGAACACAGAAAGTAGACCGAGTGCGTCATGATACAAAGCAGCCATCATGCAGTCTAAATCACTTAAAGATGCAGTTAGCGATGTTGTTAGCTTAGCCGTAGCACCAACTCTAAACCACTCCCCCCTCCCCTCCCTCTCCACCAAACCAAACATCCAGCATTTTCTTTTCTTAGTCACAACAGAGAGAGTGGAGCAAACGTGAAATTGGCATTTTCTGTTCAGTCATTTTAGGTTTTAGAAAATCCGATAACTCCGGTGCAGTCTGAGAAACAGGAAGAGGGTGAAGGCGGTAAACACATCCCATTGGTTCGTTGGAGATGAACGGATCCCATTGGTTTGTTGTTATCGGTCTGCTCCAAAATATTTGTTATTAATTTTCTGGTAAATTCCATTACTATTACTATTAGAAAACACATGATGACTTGATACTTTTAGGGTTTAGGGACGTTTTCTCACAGTATTTAAAAAAATGCGTCTGGAAAAAAATCCCTGACTGTATCTTTAAATAAATATGCTCTTCATCTCGTTTGGACCAGAGTACTACTCCATGGTCACGGTCCCAGCTGGCTCTCGCAGCATCCGCATCCAGGAGAAGGAAGTGTCCACTAGTTATCTGGCAGCTCGCTCACTGAAGAGGAAGTACTACCTGACCGGAGACTGGACGGTGGACTGGCCCGGGAAGTTCCACTTTGCCGGGGCGGTGTTCGACTACCAGCGCTCTTTCAACAAGCCGGAGAGCCTGTACGCTGCTGGTCCGACTAATGAGACGCTGGTGTTTGAAGTAAGCCGCGAGTCTGTGGAGTGCTCTGTACTGTCCACTAACGACAATCCACTGTGACAGGCACCCCCCGCCGGGGCTGCCGTGCCTCTTCTTTATCTCTAAACATGACAAAGCTCAGATGAAAGGCCTCTGGGCCGGTGGGAAACCGTGTGCACTTTTAGTTGTCATGTTTCTGAAAAAGTATTCCAAATGCATGCTTGGATGTGGCGGATATACAAGTTTCAAAGTGGTGGTAGCTAAAACATGACAAAACTGATTGTGGAGGAATGATCATAAATAACACTCTTTTGCATGCTTTCTCGGGTTGTAAGTGCAAGTCTGTCTCTGTGCACGGCTTCACCATACACGGCAAAAATGATTTAATCAATTATCAAAATAATTGCTTGTTTTTTTTATTTTAATTTGAGTACATTCTGCCTGTCTTAAAACAAGGCCATTTTGTATTATTTTCATATTCCAGGGGAGACATTTCTTGTATTTTTTTAGATTTTAGATTCTTTAGCTTGTTCCATTGGCAAATCTTGTTTTAAGGCAGTCAGAATGGGGCTTTTTGCAGTATACTCCTATGTAAGTGGCCCGTGTTAAGGCCGTCTAAAAGTAACTTCCATATCTTCTTATTAACTTGAAGTTATATAGGAGAATTTTCTACGTCCGGGTGGATCATCAAGACTATTGGTCCTCCCAATTGTCAATCATTCTGGTGATACGTGCTCGTCCAATAAGAGCAGAGAGAGTTTTGTTCAAAAAGTGGGAGAGCGGCTGTTTCCTAAAATTTGGGAAAATCCTCCTTTATACCTAAGCGTGAACTCATCAGATCAAAATTTTGTTTAAGTTTGAAAATGTACTGTTTTTTTTCAAGCTGTTGTCGCTTTGATTTTCTGGTCTTCACGTTCTATTGAATGACCAAATGACCAAAAGTGTCTGTATTAGATGGAGTCGTACTCAGAGCAGCTATTGTCTATATAAAAAACTAACTTCCTCTCACATGGCCAACTTCCACAGGCCTCCTGTCGCCTCTAGTTTTATTCCTAACCTTATCACATGTCGGTGGTACATTCAAAAGCAAAAAGCCCGCGGCCACCAACCCGTCTCGCCATCTGATCTCCAGCCTCTTCATACTACTTTAAAGTTGACAGATACTCCATGTTTATAATTAGCACTGTCTCCAAAGCCAAAGGTTGAGAGGAAGGACAAGTCACCGTCCACGTCCCCTCAGGCAGGAGAATGTGATGGCGTCCAGCTGGCTTCTCCTCGCGGCACCAGGAGCACACGTGGGATCTTACCATAGACTGTAAATAATAACAGATGTAGTGACGCCTAGCTCTGCCGTTGAAACTAATGTGCCACCACTTTCACCGTCTGTGGGCTTTTTCTAAATGGCCACGAGGCAGGAACATTTGCAAAAACCAGTGGGGGCATGTCCCGGCTCCAAAAGGTCCATGAGTATGTGCGCTGATATACTATCTGACTCATAGCCGGTGGGGGTGTACCTGGAAAGAGAATTATCTACTTTTGTATGGGGTCTTCTTTCCTCTCAAAAACCTCTTTGCAGAATGGTCCAAAAGTTGGCTCTTGATCCAAGGCTAGGTTCCAGATCTGTGTCAATGCTGAGGGGAGTATTTTTTTTGGACCAGTCTAGTTTAGCCTCCATGGATTCTTGAATGCACTCGTTAAATGAACAGAGCTGGTGCTGGCTGACGCATGTGCAAATGCTTTTTTTTCATATTTTCTTGCGGTAGGGGCAGCCTGCAGCCATTTTGAAAAAGCCCCATAGAACCCAAAAGTGGTGGCACATTAGTTTCAACAGCGGAAATAGGCGTGGCTACATCTATTTATATTTACAGTCTATGGAACAACGACAGTGGCTCAGTGTGTAGAGCATTGGCCTTTGAGCCTGAAGGTCGTGGGTTCGAGCCCACCATAAGACCTACTTCACGACTCCCACTGATGACTGCTGTAGTTGTGTCCTTGGGCAAGACACTTAACCCCACTTTGCCTGAAGCCCCCACTGAAAGATCTCAGCTCCTGCAGGAGGATCAGTGAGGGGCTGGTGCTCTGTGTACTGGGTGCAGCTCTGACTGCCACCCCCCGACCCAGAAATGGATTAAGGGGAAGAAAATGGATGGATGGAAAAACGCATTTGCGCATGTGTTAGCCGGCATGAGCCCCATTCATTTAACGCATGCATTCAAAAGTCTACAGCGTCTTAACTAGACTGGTCCAAAAAAAAATACACCATTGACAGCATCTGGAACGTAGCGTCGGGCCAAGATCGACTTTTGGACCATCCTGTAAAGACCTTTTTGAGAGGAAAGAAGACGCCATACAAAAGCATTGGGTAATTCCCTTTCCGGGTACACCCCCACCGGCTCAGAGTGAGATTGCAGCATATCAGGGCACGTGCTCATGGACCTTTTGGAGCCGGGACCCGCCCCCACTGGATCTTACGCCTCATAACTTTGTCAGCACAAGCATTTTTCCACTGCTCTCTGAACTGGTGCATTGGAAACAGAAGTGGAAACCAGGTGAGGACCAGATACGTTTTTCAAGGAGCAGAAGCATGTCTCCTCTGTTAGGCCCTTGGGCAAAAGTGTAGTTACAGAGGGGATATTAAAGTGTAAATCTACAGCAGGAATACCGGCGTGTCCAAAATGTTTTACTTCTGACAGGCCTGCCCATCAGGAAATGTCTGTGTGTTTTTGTAACTATTTCAGAATAGACTAAGTAGTAGTTGGGGAAAAAGGCATCTGCTCTCCATTGTTCTTTTTTTTTCTTCTGAAACATCTGCATAGTTTTATATCTGGATGTGTATGGCTTACAGATAATCTGAAATGGAATAGTGGTTTTAAAGTTGTTTTAATTGAATAATAAGATAAACAGGCATTATAGTAAGGTAATGCTTTGTGGACATGAACATAGGATTTGGAACAATATTCTGATGGGAGGATTATTTATTATTATTTATTATGATTGTTAATTTGGTTGTGTTCTGACTTGGGTCAACCAGTAGCTCTCCACCCCCTTTCAGGTAGCTCAGGACTCAGGAATTTAACAAATGATTCTGAATGATGACATCGTGAGTCATTGCATATCTATTTTAGCTTTACATGTTTTAATTATGTGATGATAATGATAATAATAATGCATTGGTTTTATATAGAACTTTTCTGGACTTCTTCTTCTACTTCTACTTCTACTTCTTCTACTTCTACTTCTTCTTCTACTTCTACTTCTTCTACTTCTTCTTCTACTTCTACTTCTTCTTCTACTTCTTCTACTTCTACTTCTACTTCTACTTCTTCTACTTCTACTTCTTCTACTTCTACTTCTACTTCTTCTTCTTCTACTTCTACTTCTTCTACTTCTACTTCTACTTCTTCTACTTCTACTTCTTCTTCTACTTCTACTTCTTCTACTTCTTCTTCTACTTCTACTTCTTCTACTTCTTCTACTTCTTCTTCTACTTCTACTTCTTCTACTTCTACTTCTTCTACTTCTACTTCTTCTTCTACTTCTTCTACTTCTTCTACTTCTACTTCTTCTACTTCTACTTCTTCTACTTCTACTTCTACTTCTTCTTCTACTTCTACTTCTTCTACTTCTACTTCTTCTACTTCTACTTCTTCTTCTACTTCTACTTCTTCTACATCTTCTTCTACTTCTACTTCTACTTCTTCTACTTCTACTTCTACTTCTACTTCTTCTTCTACTTCTTCTACTTCTACTTCTACTTCTTCTTCTACTTCTACTTCTACTTCTTCTACTTCTACTTCTACTTCTTCTACTTCTTCTTCTACTTCTACTTCTACTTCTTCTACTTCTACTTCTACTTCTACTTCTTCTACTTCTACTTCTACTTCTACTTCTTCTACTTCTACTTCTACTTCTACTTCTTCTTCTTCTACTTCTACTTCTACTTCTTCTACTTCTACTTCTACTTCTTCTACTTCTTCTACTTCTACTTCTTCTACTTCTACTTCTACTTCTACTTCTACTTCTTTTACTTCTTCTTCTACTTCTACTTCTTCTACTTCTACTTCTACTTCTTCTTCTACTTCTACTTCTTCTTCTACTTCTACTTCTTCTTCTACTTCTACTTCTACTTCTTCTACTTCTTCTACTTCTTCTTCTACTTCTTCTACTTCTTCTTCTTCTTCTTCCAAACCCGTTGAGCGTCTGCCAGTGAGTCTTTCTGTAAAGACCTTTGCCTTAAGCTCTTGTGAAATCGACTGTAACATCAGTTTCCCATCGTGGCTGCGTGTGCGCCGCACATCTGTCCGGGTTAGCTCTGTCCGGGTTAGCTCTGTCCGGGTTAGCTCTGTCCGGGTTAGCTCTGTCCGGGTTAGCTCTGTCCGGGTTAGCTCTGTCCGGGTTAGCTCTGTCCGGGTTAGCTCTGTCCGGGTTAGCTCTGTCCGGGTTAGCTCTGTCCGGGTTAGCTCTGTCCGGGTTAGCTCTGTCCGGGTTAGCTCTGTCCGGGTTAGCTCTGTACGAGTCGCTCACGGCTGATCTAATCCCTGTAAGTATGTCTCATAATTACTGGAGGTTGATGGAGAGAGGAGGGTAGCGTGAGATTAAAAGATTAAGAATTCTGCAATCTCTATCACTAAAAAAATCCCTTGAAAAAAAAAATGAAAATTTGTAAAATACTGCTTAAAATAAGAAAAAATATCTGTAAATAGAAGAAAACATAACTTGACAAGATTTCTGAAAATAAAACTAGCCCCAAATGACTGGATTTTAGTATGAAAACACACATTTCATTGTTTAAATACTTACTATACATTAACATTTTGAGATTTTTTATACATTTTATACATATTTTATCTAAACAACAAGAAAAGTTGTCTGGAAATAAGAAAAAATACCTAAAACAAGTATTAAAAAGACTTAAAAAGGAGTATCATGGAGTATTAGGAGCCCGGACTCTGAGGAGCACAGGGACTGGCCTCCTGCTGGGACTCTGAGGAGCACAGGGACTGGACTCCTGCTGGGACTCTGAGGAGCACAGGGACTGGCCTCCTGCTGGGACTCTGAGGAGCACAGGGACTGGCCTCCTGCTGGGACTCTGAGGAGCATAGGGACTGGCCTCCTGCTGGGACTCTGAGGAGCACAGGGACTGGACTCCTGCTGGGACTCTGAGGAGCACAGGGACTGGACTCCTGCTGGGACTCTGAGGAGCACAGGGACTGGACTCCTGCTGGGACTCTGAGGAGCACAGGGACTGGACTCCTGCTGGGACTCTGAGGAGCACAGGGACTGGACTCCTGCTGGGACTCTGAGGAGCACAGGGACTGGACTCCTGCTGGGACTCTGAGGAGCACAGGGACTGGCCTCCTGCTGGGACTCTGAGGAGCACAGGGACTGGACTCCTGCTGGGACTCTGAGGAGCACAGGGACTGGACTCCTGCTGGGACTCTGAGGAGCACAGGGACTGGCCTCCTGCTGGGACTCTGAGGAGCACAGGGACTGGACTCCTGCTGGGACTCTGAGGAGCACAGGGACTGGACTCCTGCTGGGACTCTGAGGAGCACAGGGACTGGACTCCTGCTGGGACTCTGAGGAGCACAGGGACTGGACTCCTGCTGGGACTCTGAGGAGCACAGGGACTGGCCTCCTGTTAGTGCCCAGAGTCAGAACTAAACATGGGGAGGCTGCTTTTCAGATTCATGCTGCTAAAATCTGGAACAGTCTTCCTGAAGATGTGAGACAGGCCTCCTCTCTGACAATGTTTAAAACCAGGTTAAAGACAGTTCTGTTTAACTGTGCTACAACTGAGGGATTTTATATTTTTATCTTTTTTTAATGTACTGTGATTATTTATGATTTTAATGCTTTCTTGTTTTGTTCAGCACTTTGAATTGCCTTGTGTATGAATTGTGCTATATAAATAAACTTGCCTTGCCTTGCCTTGCCTATTATTATGTTAAAACTAGTAAAATAATCTTACATCCAGCCATTTTCTTCCCCTTAATCCATGTCTGGGTCAGGGGGGTGGCAGTCAGAGCCCCAGCCTCACTGATCCTCCTGCAGGAGCTGAGTCCACAGGAGCTGAGATCTTTCAGTGGGGGCTTCAGGCAAAGTGGGGTTAAGTGTCTTGCCCAAGGACACAACGGCAGCAGTCAACAGTGGGAGTCATGAAGTAGGTGGTGGGCTTGAACCCATGCCCTTCAGACCCAAAGGCCAATGCTCTACACACTGAGCCACTGTTGCCCCGATGAATAAATAATATTATATGAAACCATTATTATCTTATTATTATTTTCTTCTTCTTCTGCTGCTGCTCTTGACCGTCTCTCTGTCCTGCTGATCTTAAACTAACTCCGTCTGTCAGAAAGCAGCCGCCGGAGCACACGGCCCGGGACACGACCCGGGACACGGTTCTGATCGCTCCCAGACGCAGCTTGAACCACTCTTAGAAAAACAAATGCTGGAGCAGTTGAGCATAAACTGTGACAAGGTGTCCACCTCGCTGCTTGTAGAAGGAGTAGCTACACTGCAAAAAATGATCAAATATGAGATAATAATTGCTTGAATCGAGTTGTTTTTTTATCTTAATTTAAGTTCTTTCTGACTGTCTTAAAACGAGATTTGCCAATGAGACAAGCAATTTTGACTTGACTCAAGAACTATTGCTTTATTTTCTCATTCCAAGAGAGAAATGTCTTGTATCTTTTTAAAACAATATATTTTTTCTTGTTCCACTGGCAAATCTTGTTTTAAGGCAGTCAAAATGTGCTCAAATTTAGAAACATTCAGCAAAATTTGAGTACTTTTTGTCTTTAATTCCATAATTTTTTGCAGTGTAACAGGAGCGGGGGAGTCCGGGGGGGTGTGGGGGGGTTCAGACACGACATATGGCCACTTTCGAGGCAGCTTTAATGGACATTCTTGCGGTATGAAGCCAAGGGGTCATGCCAGTCCAGGGGTAGACATTCTCGCGGCCACAAAACAGACCAATATCTGCGTTCCCATTTCTCATTCGACTCGACGAGCGATGTAGTGAAAACCAGGACTCGCTGGGCCCATCCTACAGATAAGAAAAGCTGAATTATAATTTCCATTTTTGGGTCTATAACCATTGTGTGTAACGCTTGTGCAAGAGTCGGTGCAGAACTTTGTGTGGAGTTTGTTCGGACATGTTCAAGGCTTCCCAGTGTTGTATTTGGTTTTAGTGTTTCGTTGTTAGACTAGGAATAAGATTTAGTTGGTTTGGTCCCAGACTGACAAACGGACTGTGGACATGTTTGGATGTGTAATTCATTTGAAAGATATCTGTGATTTATGTCGTGGTTGTGTAGATGTGATGAAAAGGCTTGTGTTTGAACGGTAAATGGAGAATTTGTGGTGAAATGGGATGGATTTGTACATGGCCTCTCTTAGCTGTAATGTCCACTACAGAACGCACTGTTATTGCTAATCTGTCCCTAGCCCTGTAACATAATCTAACACATATATTTAAAACATATCAGAGGTAAACCTACATCCTATTTTACACAGTGGATAAAACTTGAAAGCCAAAAAGCCAAAAACCCAAACCCACCAGTTTTTTCAGGAATGTGATGAGAAACAGACAAAAGGCGGAACCCTGGAACTTTATTAGAGATAGAGGACTTCTCAAATCTATAACAGAAGAAGAAGAATGTCCTTTATTCCTCCCACAATGGGAACATTTCAGTTTGATGCATACACATACATACTGTATACATATACTGTACATATAATACAAATTCACATCAAGGCAAGCAGCGAACATCACTTCCGCGCTCCTTATAGGCAAAGTTTAGGGTTAAGTGTCTTGCCCAACGACACAACAACAGCAGGCATCAGTGGGAGTCGTGGAGAAGGTCTCGTGGTGGACTCAAAACCATGACCTTCGGGTTCAAAGGCCAATGCTCTGCCAACTGAGCCACTGACTCTGAACTGAACTAAATAAAAGAAAAACATGTAAGAAAACATGATAGAAAGCCAGGTCCCTGTATAGAAAGTGTTCTGCTTCTTTTGCAGCTAAAGGGTCGATTGGCAATGGGTTATTGCAGGCATGTCCCAACTCAGGCCCGGGGGCCATTTGTGGCCCTCAGTGTCATTGTATGTGGCCCTCTGCCTCGCTAACCCAAAGTAGTCTATAAGATCATAAACATAAGTTCACTGTGTCATCCATCCAACTCCAGCTCAGACATATGGACATGTCGTACCTCTTTCTAAAGCCCAGTACGTCTGGAATTCAGTCCTTGACTTTATTGGTCCATACTGTACCGACGTGGCTTTTAATTGTGTCACAAACATCCGTTAATGGTGCTACTGTAGCTGGTGAGACAGTCAACATGTGTCATTCAGCCAACTTCAGCTCTGTTATAGATCATTTTAAAGCTCAGGACAGCCTGATGCCAGTCAAGACATTTTTTCAATCCGTGATGTCGGCCCCTGGACTAGTCTGGTGAACTAAAGTGGCCCTCTTACTAATATATTTGGACACTCCTGGGTTAATGCCACATGAGTTGGAGTTTGAAGCTTATTTCCGACACTTGTACAATTTTACACATTGTTACGGGACATTTACAGCAGAAAGAAAGAACGAAAAGGCGTTGGCTAAAGCTAATGCTAATGTTGCTACCCTCTTTACAAGTCCAATTATTATTATTAGTGACTGTATACAATAGAATTTACATAGGCAAGGCAAGTTTATTTGTATAGCACAATTCATACACAAGGCAACTCAAAGTGCTGAACAAGATAGCATTAAAATCATAAAGATAAAAATATAAAATCCCTCAGTTGTAGCACAGCTAAACAGAACTGTTTTTAACCTGGTTTTAAACATTGTCAGAGAGGAGGCCTGTCTCACATCTTCAGGAAGACTGTTCCAGATTTTAGCAGCATGAATCTGAAAAGCAGCCTCCCCATGTTTAGTTCTGACTCTGGGCACTAACAGGAGTCCAGTCCCTGTGCTCCTCAGAGTCCCAGCAGGAGTCCAGTCCCTGTGCTCCTCAGAGTCCCAGCAGGAGTCCAGTCCCTGTGCTCCTCAGAGTCCCAGCAGGAGTCCAGTCCCTGTGCTCCTCAGAGTCCCAGCAGGAGTCCAGTCCCTGTGCTCCTCAGAGTCCCAGCAGGAGTCCAGTCCCTGTGCTCCTCAGAGTCCGGGCTGGTTCATATGGGACTAACATGTCACTAATATATTTTGGTGCGAGGCCATGGAGAGACTTGTAACAAGCAGAGCTGTTTTAAAGTCTATTCTCTGAGCCACAGGAAGCCAGTGCAGAGACCTGAGGACTGGACTAATGTGGTCGTACTTCCTGGTTCTAGTCAGGACTAATGTGGTCGTACTTCCTGGTTCTAGTCAGGACTAATGTGGTCGTACTTCCTGGTTCTAGTCAGGACCAATGTGGTCGTACTTCCTGGTTCTAGTCAGGACTAATATGGTCGTACTTCCTGGTTCTAGTCAGGACTAATGTGGTCGTACTTCCTGGTTCTAGTCAGGACTAATGTGGTCGTACTTCCTGGTTCTTGTCAGGACTAATGTGGTCGTACTTCCTGGTTCTAGTCAGGACTAATAAGGTCGTACTTCCTGGTTCTAGTCAGGACTAATGTGGTCGTACTTCCTGGTTCTTGTCAGGACTAATGTGGTCGTACTTCCTGGTTCTTGTCAGGACTAATGTGGTCGTACTTCCTGGTTCTAGTCAGGACTAATGTGGTCGTACTTCCTGGTTCTAGTCAGGACTAATGTGGTCGTACTTCCTGGTTCTAGTCAGGACTAATGTGGTTGGTCCGATACAGCTCTGACTGCAGACGCTGCTCCCTCTTTACCACACAACGGTCGTACTTCGATACAGCTCTGACTGCAGACGCTGCTCCCTCTTTACCACAACGGTCCGATACAGCTCTGACTGCAGACGCTGCTCCCTCTTTACCACAACGGTCCGATACAGCGACCACATCACTGCGCACGCTGCACCGATCCGCCTGTCAATCTCACGCTCCATCCTTCCCTCACTCGTGAACAAGACCCCGAGATACTTGAACTCCTCCACTTGAGGAAGGACCTCTCCACCCACCTGCAGAGGGCAAGGCACCTTTTTCCGGTCGAGCACCATGGCCTCAGATTTGGAGGTGCTGATTCTCATCCCAGCCGCTTCACACTCTGGGTACAGTGTATATATATATATATATATTTTTTTTTCTTTACACTATTCTTTATTGCGTTTTTAAACATAATTCCCACATTCACACAGAAATATGGAAGAAAAGAAAAGAAGAGAATAAAAAAACTTAAGAATAATAAAATTCAAAAAGATGAAAAAAGCAGGGCCGTTCTGAGTGGAGTTTACATGTTCTCCCCGTGTCTGCATAGGTTTCCTCCGGGTGCTGCGGTTTCCCCTACCACCAGAAATATGTGCAATAGTTCTGTGACCTCACTCCCATCTCTGAGTGAAGTGAGAAAGAAAAATAACGATTACTTACTTTCTTATTTATCTCAACAATTACACCCCTATAGTATAACCGCAGAAAGCCTATGATGATGATGATGATGATGATGATGAAGCATATGATGTCATCTGAACGAAATAAACCTCCTTGGAGTTTGTTGACCCCCCTCAGATCACACCTCGCAGCTTCTCCGTCTTCCTCTTTAAAGCCATTCCCCTGCACTCATCTCAAATCTCCGCCTGTTGAAAGAGTTCTTGCCAAGAAAGAACATTTCATCTGATGCCCGTAGACAATGACTGGAGACGGTTCTAACGGCGAGGCCAGTTCTCTTTGCTCGTGAAATTAGTGCTGAGTAAGCGACTTAAGCGTGAATGCCGGTTTACTTGCTTTTGCTTTTATAGTGTGTGTTATATTTGGTCTATAAAAGCCGCATTTATAATTGATTAATCTGCCAACTCATCCTCGATCTGAGTGATTACACCTGTACCCATATGGAAAACATGCACAGATATTAGATAAAAGTCTGAGAGGACTGGCTTGAAATGTATAAATTACACATAATAATAATAATGCATCAAACTTATATAGCATTTTTTTGGACACTCAAAGACGCTTTACAAAACACGTAGAAATAAACATTGAAAAACAAAATTAAGGAAAGGCAAGATGAAACAGGTGGGTTTTTAGGAGAGATTTAAAGTTCTGTAGTGAGTCAGAGTTTCTGATTGGTTGAGGGAGTGAGTTCCAGAGAGTGGGGGCAGCTGCGGCGAAGGCTCGGTCCCCCAGGGTTTGGTGTTTAGTCCTGAGGGGAGTGAGGAGGTTGGAGTCCGTGGATCTGAGGCGGCGGGAGGGACAGTGATGATGGAGGAGGTCGGTGAGGTCAGAGGGGGCCAGGTCACACATGACAGTCAAACAGCATACACATAAACGATACATGGAAAACATTCTATAAACATTCTATAAAAAATAATGTCAGATTTGTTTTAATATTATGGATAGTGCTTGGACCGTCAAATCCAACACAACGAACCTAGTGCTCCCCAAGGTTTCTCACTTTTTCCCACTGGGTTTTTTAAGAGTTGTTCCTTGTGGATGCAGGAGGGTCTTGTTGGACAGTTAGTGTCCAACAGAAAGGATTGGTGATGATCAGGACACTTTAGCATTCTACAACATGTATGGACATTTTCTTCTGTGTGTGCTTTATATTCTTCATGTGTTTTAACTGTTGATTCTCTGACCTGTGTTGGTGATTTCAATGGTTTTGTTAAGTCCTCTGAGATGACTTCTGTTGTGACCTAGGGCTATACAAGAATAAATTGTATTGTATTGTATTGTATTGTCATAGTAATATTTTCTATGTTGAATTGAATGTGGGAAAGAAAAATGTTGAAAATGTGTGTAATTGTGTAAGGTTTGTTTGTGTTTTATAACTAACCCTTGAGATAAAACACAACTCAAAATCGAGTTACATTTTTACTTTAGGCCTATTTTCAAATTATGCAAAAACTGTGTTCAATTTGTATGTATTTTTTCTAAATATGAAAGATGTGTAAAAGATGCCACTTTAAGGAAATAATCACACAAACGTCATTTCAAGTGTTATATTTGTTTTATTGTGTTCAACTTTTCTATCTGGGTACATATATAGTTTCGCTCTACTGCAAAAAGTAATGAAAAACAAGCCAAAAAAGCTCAGTTTCTCAGCGAAAAGGGGCTGGTTGGAACAGGGCCTTCTGAGTGGAGTTTGCATGTTCTCCCTGTGTCTGCGTAGATTTCCTCCAGGGGCTCCGGTTTCCCCTACCACTGAAAACATGTGCAATAGTTCTGTCATAAGTAAGATTACTTTCTTACTTATTTACTTAAATAGTTATACACCCTTATACCACAAAAAGGGATAAAAGCTTAATTTTAGCACATGTTGACTGCTTTTAAACAAGATTTGCAAATGAGGCAAGTAGGGATGTACCGATCCGATATTCAGTATCGGTATCGGGGCCGATACGGGTATTTTGTAAGGATCGGATAATATCGTATTTGTTAAATATCGGGGAGTTTACCTTTACAGAGTTCACACACTGGTTAAGTACTGGCTCTTTGTGGTCATTCAGTTATGTACCAGCTCTTTTCCTTTTGTCATACTGAATGTTTAGGGCCGCTTTTTGATGAATGTTCGTCTTTGATATTTCTTTTATATCAAGTTTATTTTGGTGAAATATTAAGGTTAAATATTCAATACTGATGTGATTGTTACCTATGACTTAACTCAGTAGGTCTGTTAAGGAAAAGCCAAACAATATTTTTGATCATGTTATGAAAAAAAAAAACATTTTAAAGTTATACTTGTTGCAAAATTTGTAATGCTTTGAAAATATTATAAAAAATTGGATCGGTATCGGCAAAACAATATTTATATCGGAATATATCGCATTACAAGAAATCTGGATCGGTACATCCCTAGAGACAAGCAACATTTTCTTGTTTCAAAAGATACAATAAATGTCTCTCTTAGAATGAGAAGATAAAGCAACAATTCTTGAAATAACACTAAATGGCTTTGTCCCATTTGAAAATTGTGTTTTAAGACAGTCTGAATGTGCTCAAATTAAGATAAAAACCACTCGATTCTCACCTAATGTTTTATCACTTTTTGCCGTTTTTTTCCTGAAAATAACCACAATCAAAGCACTCACATTAATCAGTGTTTTGCCCAAGGACACAACTGTACCGACTGCTGCTAGCTTGCGGTCACTGAGCGAAACCCCCACATGATAAAGCGTACTGAAGAGAGTTGTGTTTGTGTTTTCTGTCACCCTCATCTGAATGGGTTCTCTGAGGTTTTCTGTCTCCCCGGGGCAGCAGCCATCACTCACGCCTTCACCTTCCTCCACACACTGTTCATAAATCATATATTTACTGTGCATTATCTTTTCAGCTCCACCCGAACAAGTGTCTCCTATTTATGTATTTAATTATGTTACAATTTGAACAAGGGCGGACAAACAAGGCGGGACATTATGACCTTTTTTGTGCTATAATGATGGTTTTCAGGTTTGTGTGTGTCGTAGCAGTATTAGCATTAGCAGTAGTAGTAGTATTAGCAGTAGCAGTAGTAGCAGTAGCAGCAGTAGCATTAGCAGTAGTAGCAGTAGTAGCAGTAGCATTAGCAGTAGCAGTAGTAGCAGTAGCAGTAGTAGCAGTAGTAGCATTAGCAGTAGCAGTAGCAGTAGTAGCATTAGCAGCAGTAGCAGTAGTAGCAGTAGCAGTAGCAGTAGTAGCAGTAGCAGCAGTAGCAGCAAGCAGAGTAGCAGCAGTAGCAGTAGTAGTAGCAGTAGCAGAGCAGCAGTAGCAGCAGTAGCAGTAGTAGTAGCAGTAGTAGCAGTAGCAGTAGCAGTAGTAGCAGTATAGCAGCAGTAGCAGCAGTAGCAGTAGCAGCAGTAGTAGTAGTAGCAGTAGCAGCAGCAGCAGCAGTAGCAGCAGTAGCAGTAGTAGTAGTAGCAGTAGTAGCAGCAGTAGCAGCAGTAGCAGTAGCAGCAGTAGTAGTAGTAGCAGTAGCAGCAGTAGCAGCAGCAGCAGCAGTAGCAGCAGTAGCAGTAGTAGTAGCAGTAGCAGCAGCAGTAGCAGTAGCAGCAGTAGTAGTAGTAGCAGTAGTAGCAGTAGCAGTAGCATCAGCAGCAGCAGTAGCAGCAGTAGCAGTAGCAGCAGTAGTAGTAGCAGCAGTAGTAGTAGTAGCAGTAGTAGCAGTAGCAGTAGCATCAGCAGCAGCAGTAGCAGCAGTAGCAGTAGCAGCAGTAGTAGTAGCAGCAGTAGTAGTAGTAGCAGTAGTAGCAGTAGCAGTAGTAGCAGTAGCAGCAGTAGTAGTAGTAGCAGTAGTAGCAGTAGCAGTAGTAGCAGTAGCATCAGCAGCAGCAGTAGCAGCAGTAGCAGTAGCAGCAGTAGTAGTAGCAGCAGTAGTAGTAGTAGCAGTAGTAGCAGTAGCAGTAGCAGCAGCAGCAGCAGTAGCAGCAGTAGCAGTAGCAGCAGTAGTAGTAGCAGCAGTAGCAGCAGTAGCAGTAGTAGCAGTAGCAGCAGTAGTAGTAGGAGCATTAGCAGTAGCTGCAGTAGTAGCAGTAGTAGCAATAGCAGCAGTAGTAGCAGTAGCAGTAGCCTTAATAGTATTAGCATCAGCAGCAGTCGTGGTAGTAGCAGTAGTATTAGCATTAGCAGTAGTATTAGCATTAGCAGTAGTAGTCGTAGTCGTAGTAGCAGTAGGAGTAGAAGTAAGCATTATTGTTTAGTCCTGGATGTATAAGTGGTTATAATATTTTTTTCACACACACGGAAAACCTTGATAAAAATAATACTCCTAGTGGTATTTATACTGCACTTTTTTGTCATCAGAACCATGATAGTACTTTTCCATGTATCTGTACATTTTGTTTTTTGGATCAGATTACACAAGCCTCAAGGCGCCCTATAGATGTAAACGTCTATTTTGGAAGAGGGAGGGTGCACCACGTGTTGCCATGGAGATGAGTGTTTCACAGTATGGCATCAAAGCCACTTCACCGGCATCTTTTTGCTGCATTTCATGGATCTGAATCTGCATTTTTTTGTGTGCAAAATATGTGTGTATGTGTGTAAATATATCCCAATAGACTTTGTGATAACTCAACAAAAACATTTTATTTTTTCTTTTGGGTCCTGACTGCGACGTGGTATCTAATTGTCAAACAAAAAAATGTCTGACCATGTAATAAAATCCATCTAGCTACTGTAGTTCCACTCAAGACACACTAGTTTTCTCCCACCGTGTATTGTTTGGCCTTTGTCACAGCCTTAGATCATCTTTTCAGACAGAATATATACAAAATTAGAGGACCACCCACACTCAGCCAATCAGCTCTCAGCTCTAAGTGTGAAATGGTGACTCACATGGTGCTTGTGATTAAGGGCAACAGAGTGGTTGAGTGGTTAGCCCTATTGCTTCTCGGTTCAAATCCTGGTCGGAACTGGGTCTGTCTGAGCGGAGTTTGCATGTTCTCCCCGTGCACTATAATTTATTGGGGGGGGGGGGGGGGGGGGGAAGGAGTGCCCCTAGCTTTAAAATCCCATTCTTCCAAAACGCAACGAAGACACAGCCATGTATTTTCCGCTTCACCTACGAATTTTTTTTGCCAAAGCCGTGCCTCGGTGGGTCTGCATCCTGCCCCCCTCCCCTGTTGGGTGTGCCTCGGTGGGTCTGCATCCTGCCCCCCTCCCCTGTTGGGTGTGCCTCGGTGGGTCTGCATCCTGCCCCCCTCCCCTGTTGGGTGTGCCTCGGTGGGTCTGCATCCTGCCCCCCTCCCCTGTTGGGTGTGCCTCGGTGGGTCTGCATCCTGCCCCCCTCCCCTGTTGGGTGTGCCTCGGTGGGTCTGCATCCTGCCCCCCTCCCCTGTTGGGTGTGCCTCCCCAGGTTTACGGCCTCTCCCTCCATCACCGCGGCTTCTCTCCTTCATGCAGTCGTGAGTCAGAGCCGAGCTGCCGAGCGGAATATTAAATCTACAGCTCAGACAGACACGGCTTCCCCCTTTTTACAGAACCGCTTTCTCGCATGCATTCATTCACCTGGCCGAGCCGCCCCCCTCCCTCGCAACACGTTTGATTTTGTTCCCGACAGCTGTGGAGTCGATTTTGCACAAAAAAATACCGCCTTAAATGAACCAAATGTTTTACAAATGATTGCTTTTGCGCCCCCAAATGTCAGCCCTTTCCCGTCTGTGAGCCCGGCTATCTTAATAACTCATTGTTTTGATAATCGATTAGTTGCTTGATTGTTTTTTGAATTAATAAATTGGTTGTTTAGACACCATAAGGTCCGTAAATATGGGATTTTGTTTTCATTTTCACAAAACAAAGCTTAAGCGATGCCCCCAAGAGATGCTTTACAGTCTATGCTTGTTACACATTGGGCTGTTTGATTAAAATTCCTTTGTAAAACCATAAATCCATAAAATGTTATTATTAAACACAATTCATTCTGGGCTTTACAAAGACGTGATACTACAGTACACACAATTATGAAACTCAATTTTAGAATTAAAACTCACAGTTTCAGTGTCTCTAGAAATCACTAATCCACCTTGAACTGTAGCACTTTGTCATTTTGTCAGTTTTTCTTTTGGATTTAAGTCTGGACTTTGACTTTGTTTTGTTGCCGATTTAGCAGGTTTTTTCCCCCAAAATGTCCCTGTAATCGGCTCAATTCATCTTCCAAGCATTTCTTACAATCTTCCCTGACCCCTACTGAAGAAAAGCAGCCCCACCATGTTTGACCCTGGGGATGGTGCACTCAGGGAGGTGAGCAGAGTCAGGTTTGCGCCATGAATACTGTTTTGCACTTGGGCCAAAAAGTTACATTATTGGTGTCTGACTTATTGTGAGAATTAAAACTTAGTCATATGCTCAGTTACTGTAAATAACTTTAACAATGCAAGATTTGAGCCCTTTTGTACGTCTTTAGGTAGACTTTTCGAGATTCTAGGGGAGATGAATCTTGCCTTGCTTTCCTGTGCTCCTCAGAACCCAAGTTAGATCACAATTATCCATGTGTTTAAATGAGAATGTCCCAAAAGCTTTATGAGTATATAATTTTACCTTCTAAAACATGAAATGACAACGTAAACAGCCTAATTGTGATTTTTAATAACCAAAAATAATGCAGAATATGTATTATTTAAGTCTGTGAAAGGTTGAAACGGTACTAAATGAGTCATCAACAGTGGGGGAGGGTCCCAGCTCAAAAGTGGCCAAAATAATGTGCGCTGACATGCTGCAATACCACCCCGGGCCTGTGGGGGTGGACCCAGAAGTAGAATTAGCCAATGCTAACATATAGCATTGGCAGACCTCTCGTCTTTACAGGAAGGACCAAAAGTTGGCTCTTGGCCTAAAGCTCCGTTCCACATGTGTGTCAATGCTGAGGGGGGTGCATTTTTTTTGGTCCACTCTAGTTTACTTGCTGTGAATTTTTGAAGTCTCTCGTTCAAATGAAATGGAGCTGCGCCGGCTGACGCATGCGCAGATGCGTTTTTTCACCATTTTCTTGTGGGCGGGACCACTCGCGGCCATTTTGGATTGCTCCAGTAGAGCACTTTTTTTGGCCCATTAGTTAGAACGGCAGAGATAGGCGTGACTCTGTCTGTTAAATATACAGTCTATGGTCATCAATCAATTTTGATAATGGATTAGTTGCATTGAATCAAATATCTAGTTGCAGCCCTAAATCCAAAGTGTGATTGACAGCAGGGTTTGTAGTTAATTTCCTCTTTCCATTGCCCCACAGTGAGAGACGTCTGAACACAAAGCTTATCTGGCTCTTTTTGCAGAGCGTGCATAAGAAAAGTGTTGAAATGAAAAGGCTTGTGTTTACATGTAGCACCCAAAAAACATTTAATCATCTAATCTCTCGCTGGTTATTAACTCGTTGCCTCTGGAGACTCTTTAAATTAGCCTCATTCTCTTATCTTTTGTACCGCAGCATCAGGTTTTCACATTTAAATACTAAATTGCTTCTGAGCGGCTCTGTCTCACCGCCACAATCTAGTTTTATGAGTGTGAAAGGAGGTTTTATGAGAACCATCTTAAGCACCTAAAGAATAAAGCGTTTTGGAATTTTCTGGGTTTGTATGATATAATTCACTATTAAAGGATTTTTTCGGTTTTTGTGATGTGTGTTTAGGGACAGTGGAGCAAAAACATATTATTGATTGATTGATACTAACTTAAAGGTATTTAGCAGGATTTTATACTTCCAGGTGGATCGTTAAGACTTTTGGTCCTCCCAACTGTCAATCATTCTGGTGATACGTGCTCGTTCCAAAAGTGGAGAGGGCGGTTCTCTCCTAAAATTTTAGAAAATCCTCCTTTATCTTTTAAAGTAGCAATATGTAAGATTTTCATGTTAAGTCATCATTAAAGGGCCCTAATCTGTCAAAAGGCATTAATTAAACAGTTCAGATTTAGTTTTCCAGCCCCTAAATCTTGTTATTGTTTTCATTTCGATGTCACACCATGTGGAGCTAATCTCACTGGTAAAGTACCATGTGGAGCTAATCTCACTGGTAAAGTACCATGTGGAGCTAATCTCACTGGTAAAGTACTATGGGAAACTCTCAAAGATCTATGGGAAACTCTCAAAGGTCTATGGGAAACTCTCAAAGAATCTATGAGAAACTCTCAAAGATCTATGGGAAACTCTCAAAGATCTATGGGAAACTCTCAAAGATCTATGGGAAACTCTCAAAGATCTATGGGAAACTCTCAAAGATCTATGGGAAACTCTCAAAGATCTATGGGAAACTCTCAAAGGTCTATGAGAAACTCTCAAAGATCTATGGGAAACTCTCAAAGATCTATGGGAAACTCTCAAAGGTCTATGGGAAACTCTCAAAGATCTATGAGAAACTCTCAAAGATCTATGGGAAACTCTCAAAGATCTATGGGAAACTCTCAAAGATCTATGGGAAACTCTCAAAGATCTATGGGAAACTCTCAAAGATCTATGGGAAACTCTCAAAGATCTATGGGAAACTCTCAAAGGTCTATGGGAAACTCTCAAAGATCTATGGGAAACTCTCAAAGATCTATGGGAAACTCTCAAAGATCTATGGGAAACTCTCAAAGATCTATGGGAAACTCTCCTGTATTTGGGCATCGTCTGGTCCTCCTGGTTCTGTGCAGTGGATGATCTCCCATAATGCGTTGCGCCAAACACGCGTGTGTGGGTCTCACACCGGGTCTCACGCACGTGCACAGAGGGTCTCATGCACGTGCACAGAGGGTCTCATGCACGTGCACAGAGGGGCTCGGCTCTGACCAATCAGAGCAGTTCATCAGAGCGGGAGTTAGAGCCAGAGCCAGAGGAGCAGAGTTTGTGGCACTAAAGTGTGGATTTAAACAAAACCGAAGGATTTAAGAAGAAAAAAAGTTCAGGATGACAAGGGACACTAACATCCCCACAAAATCCGATCTTTATTAAAGCTGTAGGTTCTCTGTCAGGTTCTCTGTCAGCTGAGGTCGAGCTGTTTTAATATGCATTGAGTTCTATGGGGAAAATTTCTGGGTAGCCCACGTGAATTTAGTCTGGTTCAGTCTGCAGTACCGCGAGAATCCCCTGAGCACGTGAGTTATTCAGCTACAAGCTGTAATACCCTATCCAGTTATTATAATACATCCATGGACCTGACGTCTGCAAGTTGGACCTGACGTCAGCAGCCCCCCGCCCAGAGCAATGTAAACGGCCCAGTCTCGTTCACGCCCCCTTTAGTCCTCCAGGCTACGCCCATTTAGAGGAAGATTTGAACAGGAAATGTGAGTAACGTAAGCTCCGAGGAGCGGGGGTGAGAACCACTTTAAGGCTAAGACTGTAAGCCACTTACTTAGGCCCTGTCCACACGAAGTCAAGCTCAGGCCTAAACGCAAAAATACTTTATCAATCCAGTGTATCGTCCATACGAGGCCGGCGTTTTGGGGGGGTGTAAACGAACATTTTTGAAACCAGGTCCCAGAGTGGAAAGATTTCAAAACTCCGTATATGCCGCTCCGTGGTTACTGCCTCTCCCCAATGTATCTGAGACGCTTGCGTCATCGCCCCGCCTCTTGTTAAAGCACGCATGCGCCGCACTCAGAAAATAATGACAACAACAATGTAGCTTGTTGGTTTTGTAATCCAGTGCGACCCGAAGCAACAGTTCAACCTCATCGTCCGTCCATACTAATGTAGTACCAGCTCGCCCACTCGCCATGTTGTCTGTTTACTAAATTCTGCGCATGCCCAGTTCCCGTCACGGAAGTTTGGGCTTGATCCCGTCATTGCGTCACAGCGCCACCAACAGGTCTGGCATAGTTTCACAGCGTTTTCAGGCGTATTGACTACATTCATATGGACGCACACATTTACTGAGCTAACTCCGTGTTTACAGAAAAAGTTTCTGAAATTATAAGCGTTTTGTCTTCGTGTGGATATAGCCTAAATGATCTTTTTCTTATGCTTTTTTAACGCTCAGTCACCAGGCTTAACCCTTTGAAGTTCACTCCTTGCAATTTTTCACAATCCAGTTTTTCATTTTTGTAAGCTGTATTCATTGATATTTTCCTTCCAATGTGACTGTAAAATATTTGTAACTAAAAAAATCACACAGACGTTTATGGTCATGATATTCCTTGTTATGCACTGCCATCTTGAGGATGACTGAGGTACTGCTGTGACCAAGGACGTCAAACTGTGTAAGAATCTTTGGAAGCACAAACACACGACTCTTGGTGAAGCTGAGGCTCATAGTTTGGCCTCTGGTGACTCATTTACTCTAATTATAAGTGGGAACATTATCTGCTCAGAGAAAGATCAAGTTATATTTCTGTAGTAAATAGGAGGGTATAACTGGGGTCCGGGGATATGATCTTTTTAAAGGAGCAATATGTAAGATTTTCATATCAAGTCATCATTAAAGGGCCCTAATCTGTCATCATTAAAGGGCCCTCATCTGTCATCATCAAAGGGCCCTAATCTGTCATCATTAAAGGGCCCTAATCTGTCCAAAGGCATTAATAAACCTGCTCTTTTCCAATACTTCTTTAACTGATAACAGTCGTTCAAAATTGGATTTACAGCCCCAAAATCTAGTTATTGTTTCAATGTCCCGCCCTCCACCGTTTTGACTGATTTGATTTGATTCTATGGAGTTACTTTCTTAAAATCACAGGAATACTTTTCTTACATTACGTCTTAAGGTTAAAAACAAAAGAAAACATTAGGTATTTTTAAAGTGAAGAATGCAGCTGTTGAAGACTTTGACTTGTTTTACGAAAATAGACAACAAAAACATGTTTTTATATAAACATGTATCGATCATTTACAATAAATATTACAGTATAAAGTATGAGTTAAAGTGGGGGCGACAGTGGATCATTTGGTAAAGCACTGGTTTACCAACTGATCCCAGCACGACCCATATCACCTGCTCCCACTGATGTCTGCTGTCGTTGTGTCTCTGGGCAAGACACTTCACCCCACTTTGTCTGAAGCCCCCGCTGACAGAGAAGCCATCTTTCTGTGGACCCACCATCTGCAGGAGGATCAGAGGGACTGGTGTGGCTCTCCCAGCGGGTGGCTCTCTCAGCGGGTGGCTCTCCCAGCGGGTGGCTCTCTCAGCGTGTGGCTCTCCCAGCGGGTGGCTCTCCCAGCGGGTGGCTCTCCCAGCGGGTGTCACTCTGGCGGCGGGTGTCACAGATCGGTCGAAGGACGGTGATTAAGGAGAAGGATAAAGCTGAAGTAGTGACCGACCAGCGCTGTCTTTAAGAGAACAAGGCTGAATGAAAAAGCTGTGTTTGAAAATGAAGGTCACATCAAAATACTATACTCTCCATCGGATACTCGAGGGTTCATGGGAGTTCGCCCAACCTGTCCACATGTGCTTTGTGGATTTGGAGAAGGCGTTCGACCGTGTTCCCCGGGGTGTCCTTTGGGGGGTCCTCCGGGGGTACGGGGTCGGGGGTCCTCTGCTGAGGGCCGTCCGATCCTTGTATGACCGGAGCCAGAGCTGTGTTTGCATTGCCGGCAGTAAGTCAGACCTGTTCCCGGTGCATGTTGGCCTCCGCCAGGGCTGCCCTTTGTCACCGGTTCTGTTCACTGTATTTATGGACAGAATTTCTAGGCGCAGCCAGGGGCCGGAGGGGGTCCGGTTCGGAGACCACAGGATTTCATCTCTGCTGTTTGCGGACGATGTTGTCCTGTTGGCTCCAACAAACCAGGACCTACAACATGCACTGGGGCGGTTTGCAGCCGAGTGTGAAGCGGCTGGGATGAGAATCAGCACCTCCAAATCCGAGGCCATGGTGCTCGACCGGAAAAAGGTGCCTTGCCCTCTGCAGGTGGGTGGAGAGGTCCTTCCTCAAGTGGAGGAGTTCAAGTATCTCGGGGTCTTGTTCACGAGTGAGGGAAGGATGGAGCGTGAGATTGACAGGCGGATCGGTGCAGCGTGCGCAGTGATGCGGTCTCTGTATCGGACCGTTGTGGTAAAGAGGGAGCTGAGCCGAAAGGCAAAGCTCTCGATTTACCGGTCAATCTTCGTTCCCTCCCTCACCTATGGTCATGAGCTTTGGGTAATGACCGAAAGAACGAGATCGCGGATACAAGCGGTCGAAATGAGCTTCCTCCGCAGAGTGGCTGGCGCTCCCTTAGAGATAGGGTGAGGAGCTCGGTCACACGGGAGGAGCTCGGAGTAGAGCCGCTGCTTCTCCACGTCGAGAGGAACCAGTTGAGGTGGCTCGGGCATCTGTTCAGGATGCCTCCTGGACCCCTCCCTGGGGAGGTGTTCCGGGCACGTCCCACCGGGAGGAGGCCCCGGGGAAGACCTAGGACACGCTGGAGGGACTATGTCTCTCAGCTGGCCTGGGAACGCCTTGGGGTCCCCCCGGACGAGCTGGAGGAGGTGTGTGTGGATAGGGAAGTCTGGGCGTCTCTGCTTAGACTGCTGCCCCCGCGACCCTGCAACGGATAAAGCGGAAGAAATGGATGGATGGATGGATGGATGGATGGTCACATCAAAACATCGCTGAAGAAATCGTACGGGTTTGTATTTTATGATTTATTTTTATATTTTAGAAAGACCAGGCCTTTATCTCACCCAAGAGTGGGTTTCAATCATACAACTGCTCTGAGTGCTCTTAAAACATTCACAAACGCATAAAGAATTAAACACACGTATATTTTTATGTTATTTAACCTTTATTTACCCAAAGTCCAAATGAGATTAAGAACTAGACAAAAGTTTACACTTTACAAAACTCTTACACTTACAGATTATAAAAGCAGTTACATGTTAGTCTGGATTTAAAATCTTTCAATGAAATAAAATCAGATCATTTCCAGTCTTTCTGCAACACGTTCCTGTAAAAGGAGCCGCAGATATAAAAGACAGACCTCTACACTGGAAAAAAATCATTGAAAAAATAAGTCAAATTCTGCTTAAAATAAGAAATCTCATCTGTCAATAGAACAAGAAAAATAACACCATTCCAAAGGAGGTGATTCTGGTTTTAAAAACATACATTTCAATTATCATTTACTTATTTCTTAAACATTTTTTTTTAAATATAGCATCATAAACTTATTTCATCTAAACAAGAAACGTTTGGAAATAAGAAAAAATACATAAAACAAGCTTCAAAACTCAGTGCTCAGACTTTTTTCTCAAATAATATTAAGAAGTATTACCATAAACTTAAACTAATAAAATAATCTTATGACAAACTACATTCAAGCTAAAACTTAAATTCAAAAATAAGCATCATTTTTGTTATTTTCAGTAAATAAATCCTACCAAGATGTAAAACTATAGTAACTGCTTATTGCTGGGTTGCTATGGCACTATACCCTATAAAGTGCACTATACCCTATAAAGTGCACTATATAGTGACTGAGTGGATAGGGTACAGTGTGGAACATTACTCTGCTCACATACTGTATACTCTCCTCTTTAATCCTCAGAACTCTCACTTGAATCTCTCGCTCTCCAACAACCCTCCATCTTCAGCCTCTTTCTGTTTTTTGCCAAATCCTCGCCCCGTTCTGGGAGGTTCCTTTGGGTGCACAAATACTACACAAATGTCTGACACTGCTATTCTTATCTGGAGAAAGCTGCTGCTCCATCTCAAATGCATCTGTCTCAAATGTAACACCACTAATTTAAATGATAATCAAAAAATAAGAACATAAGCGTTGGAAAGGAGAAAGGAAAATTATTGATCTTCCAGAAATATAGACTATGTTAAATTCATGGCTGCACAAACACATTCTCAGTTTGGGGAAGAGTAGATCCAAATCTAACTAATACAGGTATGTCTGGATGTGTGTATCCAGTCCTGCCACTAGATGTCAGCAAAACAACATGTAGTCCCATCAGCAATACTTATATCTACTTCATATTGAGAAAACGCAAATATATTTAAACAAAAAATGGATAACCTCTTCCCAACATTAACTTAAATTTTTTTTTCTAAAGCACTCTCTGTCATTACTCAAGTTTAACAACATGAACACCAGAGCAGTGCAGAAGGCTCTAGATTCTTACTTACAACATGGTCCATTGGTCACTCTGGGCATGTGACGTCGTATAGGCTCCGCCCCCTGACTGTTCCTGATGTAGCAAAATAAATCGTCCAAGAATAATAATAATAATAATAATAATAATACATTTTATTTGTGGGCGCCTTTCAAAATTCCCAAGGTCACCTTACAGGCAGCATAAAAACAATATACAACACACATTAAAATACAAAAGATACAATACAATACGAGGCCCAGAAGTAAAATACAGTAGAGTGGCAAAGAGATAAGAGAAGTACGGAGGATTATGTGGGATAGGTGCGTCTGAATAGCTCAGTTTTGAGTCGAGATTTAAATGTGGTGATGGAGTCTATTGCACGAGTGTCTTGTGAGAGATTATTCCAGAGTTTGGGGGCAGAGCGGCTGAAGGCTCTGAGGCCCATGGTGGACGTTTTGGCTGGAGGGACAGAGAGTAGAGAGGCAGAGGAGGAGCGGAGTGGGCGGGAGGGTGTGTACGTCTGAAGGAGATCAGACAAGTATGGAGGTGCGAGGTTATGAAGTGCTTTGAAGGTGAGAAGAAGAATTTTGTATTCAATACGGGAGAGAATAGGTAACCAATGAAGCTGTTTGAGAATAGGAGTGATGTGCTGGGCAGAAGGAGTTTTGGTGATGATGCGTGCTGCTGTGTTCTGGACCATTTGAAGTTTATGGAGGGATTTGTTTGGTAGACCATAAAGGAGTGAGTTGCAATAATCAAGACGGGATGTGACCAGGGCATGAACCAGTGTAGCTGTGCTGTTAGGGGTGAGAGACGGACGTAGACGGTTGATGTTGCGGAGATGGAAGTAGGCGGACCGGGTGATGTTGTTTATGTGTGCTGTGAAGGAAAGGGTGCTGTCGAGGATGACACCCAGACTCTTAACCTGAGGGGAAGGGGGGATGGTGCAGTTATCAACAGTGATGGAAAGATTATTGGATTTAGTGAGTGTATGTTTGGATCCCACAAGGAGGAATTCTGTTTTATTACAGTTGAGTTTGAGGAAATTGTGGGAAAACCAGATTTTAATGTCATTAAGACAATCAGAGAGGGCTGAAGAATCCTTGCTTCTGTTGGCTGTTCTGGTTTATGAGCCTCCGTTTAGAGCCACAGAAGGGGCAGCTTTACGAAATGTACTTTATACCCAAAAACAGCTCCCTTCCAGGTAGCTTAGATTTAGAAATGAACAAATCAAATGTTAATATCTCAAATTGGATTATTCATTTTCATTATTTATTATTGTAAATACACTGACTTTGGGCACTAGTAAGACATTTGTATATCAATATCAGACTTGTTCACACCAATACATCACCACATCATTCCCAGGGCCGCTTCAAGGAGTAGCTCTCTGCCTTCAATGTCCCGGGAAGGTAGCTCTCTGGGTGAAAAAGGTTGGAGACGCCTGAGAGGGAAAAGGGGTGAAGTGTCTGAAATACAAGTGCTGGAGCCAGGGATGAAGGGAGCCGTGATGCTGATGCTGCTGTGGTAATGTTATTGGAAGTTATAATATTTTTAATGCTCTGGAAAACGGCTGCAAGTCCTAAGTACTGTAGCTCTGAAACAGTTGTTTTGTACTTTTGAATTTGTATTGCTTTTTTCTGCTTGAGATGTTGATGCAGTACAGTGTTCATGGTTTTACACTGGTCCAGACCAGAGCAGGAAAAATGCTAACAAAGCATTTAGCATTTTACTTTGGACCAGAGCAGAGAAAATGGTCCAAACCAAGCGGCTTCTCCACCTCTGCTGCTGTGACCCGTCCTGCTCCACCCAGAGGCTACTCCACCTCTGCTGCTGTGACCCGTCCTGCTCCACCCAGAGGCTACTCCACCTCTGCTGCTGTGACCCGTCCTGCTCCACCCAGAGGCTACTCCACCTCTGCTGCTGTGACCCGTCCTGCTCCACCCAGAGGCTTCTCCACCTCTGCTGCTGTGACCTGTCCTGCTCCACCCAGAGGCTACTCCACCTCTGCTGCTGTGACCTGTCCTCCTCCACCCAGAGGCTACTCCACCTCTGCTGCTGTGACCCGTCCTGCTCCACCCAGAGGCTACTCCACCTCTGCTGCTGTGACCCGTCCTGCTCCACCCAGAGACTACTCCACCTCTGCTGCTGTGACCTGTCCTGCTCCACCTCTGCTGCTGTGACCTGTCCTGCTCCACCCAGAGACTACTCCACCTCTGCTGCTGTGACCTGTCCTGCTCCACCCAGAGGCTTCTCCACCTCTGCTGCTGTGACCCGTCCTGCTCCACCCAGAGACTACTCCACCTCTGCTGCTGTGACCCGTCCTGCTCCACCCAGAGACTACTCCACCTCTGCTGCTGTGACCTGTCCTGCTCCACCCAGAGGCTACTCCACCTCTGCTGCTGTGACCCGTCCTGCTCCACCCAGAGGCTACTCCACCTCTGCTGCTGTGACCTGTCCTGCTCCACCCAGAGGCTTCTCCACCTCTGCTGCTGTGACCTGTCCTGCTCCACCCAGAGGCTACTCCACCTCTGCTGCTGTGACCTGTCCTGCTCCACCCAGAGGCTTCTCCACCTCTGCTGCTGTGACCTGTCCTGCTCCACCCAGAGGCTTCTCCACCTCTGCTGCTGTGACCCGTCCTGCTCCACCCAGAGACTACTCCACCTCTGCTGCTGTGACCCGTCCTGCTCCACCCAGAGGCTTCTCCACCTCTGCTGCTGTGACCCGTCCTGCTCCACCCAGAGGCTTCTCCACCTCTGCTACTTTGACCCGTCCTGCTCCACCCAGAGGCTACTCCACCTCTGCTGCTGTGACCTGAAGGCCTGTTGCAATTTTTGCTGCTACTGGATACCTGAATTTCTCCTCCGGGGATCAATAAAATATCTATCTATCTGTGTGGCTAGATATATTGTAGACAGAAAGGCTCCTGGAAGTCGTATGTTAAACACCAGGAGGAAGCAGGCTTTGTCTACGCTAACACGGAGCGTCTTTTGTTCGGTATCTGCATATAAGTTGTGTCTTGTACTGTCAAAAGGACCTTACAGACCCGGCTTTAGACCTGTCCTGACAGAGCCTGAGCTGGTCGTGCTCTGTCTCTTGACTTGTCTCCTTGGATGCAACTGAGATTAAAAATGCAGAAACGATGTCTTTTGTGTATGTGTTTTTGTCAGGCAGGACTGAGGTTAAAACAGCATTAACAGGTAATCATTGGATATTTGGAAAGAAGCCAAAGTTGTTGTCAGTGTGAGCTAAAAATATCAGAAAACTGCGGCGGCATGCACCTTTCAGTCTCAAGGAAATGCACGGGACTCCAACACCGCCCGCAGTTTTAATTATTCTTCTGCAAACAATGGACATCTGTAAGCCTTAACATTTCTCTGAGGTTTTTCAGAATTTGTTTTGATACAGATTGACAGCACACTTCGTTATCAGTTCTGTGTCCACGCATAATGAGTTATTATTTCTCTATGGAAACAGCCACGTTCTTTTGTCACCGTCTTGACAGCTCGGCACAATCCAACTAATCGGCCGTCACTTTGGAAAACAGAAAACCAATCAGCCCATCACCATTACAAAAAAAATCCAACAATTGTTTTCCGATTCATCTGTGAAGAGAAAAGACGAGTTTAAGAAAATGCGTCTGAGCTGTTTTTGATTTAAGTATTCAGGGTTCATTTATCTGGTCTCACGGCTCACCCACGTCTGCTTTTTCAAGAGGATTAATCTGAGGAATGTCAAATTTATCATGCTTTTAGCACAACTCCTTTTTAATCTATGTTTGGACAAATCTGTCAATAAAACACATGGTGCAGCAGCGGCTCAGCTGGTAGAGCACTGGTCTTTGGTATTAATGGTCATGGGTTCACCTGACTCAGACACTTAACCCCACTTTGCCCGAAGCCCCCGCCAAAAAAAGACCAAGGCTGTGTCTTTGATGACGGAAAAGACATCTTTTTGAATGCGATGGAAACCACAGCAGGTTCTAAGTGTCTCTGAAACATTTGTTTTGTGTTTTACAATTGCTATTTTTCTTTCTTGTTTTTTCTGCCTGAGATGTTGCTGCAGTTCAGTGCTCATGGTTTTACACTGGTCCAGACCAGAGCAGAGAGGATTCATGGTTTTACACTGGTCCAGACCAGAGCAGAGAGGATTCATGGTTTTACACTGGTCCAGACCAGAGCAGAGAGGATTCATGGTTTTACACTGGTCCAGACCAGAGCAGAGAGGATTCATGGTTTTACACTGGTCCAGACCAGAGCAGAGAGGATTCATGGTTTTACACTGGTCCAGACCAGAGCAGAGAGGATTCATGGTTTTACACTGGTCCAGACCAGAGCAGAGAGGATTCATGGTCCAAACCAAGTGGATCAGGTGAAAATCCACTGGAGGAATGCTAACTTTAAAAAAAAAAAATACTTTGGACCAGAGCAGAGAAATGGTACAAACCAAACCTGGTCGTACCACACCATAGTACACATTACATCTGGTACTAAGGTCTGGATTGTCTCCATTGACTCCGTTAACAGGTGGGAGGGGTTAACTCCTTTAGCAGATTGAAACCATTGGATCTGAGTTTACTGTGACGTATGTGTTGCCAGAAGTCGCTACGCAGCAGCCCAGTGTGAGCCTCCTTTAGATTTACAGCATAAGGCCACAATGATTTTGGCAGGTCACTCTCGACGATCATACACCTGGCCATGTCAAATAATGTCCGCCAGTTCCGCTCTGCTGTGCCGTTCTGGTGTGGAGAATACGGCGCAGAGGTCTCATGTCTAATTCTGTTTTGCTTTAATAATGACTGATACTCTTTTGATGTGAACTCAGTCCCATTATCAGATCTGATACATTTAATCTTCCCATAGGGGGCAGTATCAGCTAGAAACTTCTCTGTTGCATTTACTGTATCACTCTTTTGTTTAAGAAAATAAACAAAAACTGCACTGGAAAAATCATCAGTGAATGATAGGGCATATCTGTAGCCCTCTTTGGACATCTACTGGCCCTGCAAGATCTGTATGTACTAACTGTAACACATCTGTGGCACGTGCATCAGCTTCTCTGCTCCTTGTTTGAACAAACTTTCCCTGGATGCACACTTCACATGGTGGAATAGGCTTCTCCATTTTACCTTTAATAGTCATACCTCTAACCACTTTTGGTAGCTTTTGTACGTCTTCATGATTACAGTGTCCAAGTATTTCATGCCATGTCTGTAGATCAAAACACCCATTAAGTGTATCCTTACCTCCTAGTGCTGTAGCGAGGTAGTACAGTTTATTTTTCACACTGATTGGAAAAACAGTACCGTCTCTGTGAATGAGGGAGTTCTTCCCCTCCTTGAAGACCATCGTTGCCCCACTAGATGTGGCTGCCTTCACAGAAAAGATGTTCTGTGGGTACGACGGGATGAACAGTGCTCCCCTCAGTGTTGCTGCATGGCGCTGACCACTGCTGTCGACCAGGAACACCTCAGCATCACCCCGCTGCTTGGCCACTCCCTGGCACCTGGTTCCATCTGCGAGCTCCACACAGTGGGTCCGATCTGAAGTTCTCATCGAAGCTTCTGAACATCGACTCCTCGGTAATAATGTGGGACGTTGCTCCAGGGTTGACCATCAGTCCCCTCTTGACACGTCCTCCTGGGTGACTCTCCACGTCTTGGGTCAGGACCTCCTCAGCGACTTGTCTTATATTATCTTGTCGGCGCCGTCTGCAGTTTGCGTCCTTGTGTGTCGCACTTTTACAAAAACTGCGACACACTTGGTGAAGAAATACATTCTTCACCAAACTACAACCTTCCCGTTCAACGCAAACTCATCACCCACATCTAACTACAATACCCGCCTCCCGCGCTCTCTGATTGGTCGGATGGAATTCAACCGATTGTAATCTCAAACACAGGGACCAGACCCAGACGTTACATGCAGGACATGATGATTGAGCGGAGAGTACGGATGGATAAGACCAGACTGGTACAAACCAAGAGGCTGATAAATCTCTGCTGTGACCTGAAGGGCTGTTGCTTTTTATTACGGTTGTTAGCTTTATAGAATCTATTTTATTTTTTATATTTAATGCTACTGGACACCTGAATTTCTCCTACGGGGAATCAATAAAGTATCTATCTTCCTGTGGGTTAGACCCAGAAATGGACTAAGGGAAAGAAAATGATACATTTGACATCATGACATTTCACCTTTATTATTGTAATTAAAAATACATCTGGACACACACAGTATACTCTGACGCACAGGTCTAACACAGCCATAGTAACGTCTTTTTATCAGCATTTGTCAAATCTAACGTTTTTAACATATTAGTCCTTGAGCTAGATTCTAACAAATATAAAACCTGCTGTTCAAACACAACACGTAGCACGCACTTGAAGGACTCATGCTGTGAATAATAAAACTTTTCTATTTCAGGCAACATATGCTTACTTGGCGCCCTCGGAGCCACATCGCTGGTCGTTCGTAACACCTCGAACAGCGTTGGACCTTGCACCTGGCGACCTAAGTGCTGAGAGAGTACTTTTTAGCTACAATAGTCGAGCTTAAACACCACAGAACGGCAGCGATTCAGAGAGACCAAGATAGCATTAAAATGAAGTGCTGTGTTTGTTGGCATAGGGTAAAGAGTAGGAGGGATGTGGATTACAAACAGGAGACCTAGAGCAGTCTATTTCTCTAAAAGTCAAGCTAATCAGACCCTGTTTAATAAAACTAAGGCAAATAAGTTATAATTAACAACTGTAAGAAATGAGGAAACACAGCTGGTTCTTTTATACTGAAGAGAAAAATACGAATTGAAATCAGAGAGAGCAGAGACTAGCTGGAGGGTGGTAGGAGAGAGGTTGTTTTCTAATTATATGGATATGGTCGCGGGCCGCTGGGTGAGGCCGTGACCGCAGGCGGGGATGGAGGGTCAGGGCGCAGTAAATCTAGCTAACAGTGCACGGGTCGTCCTTGCAGGGCTTGATGTCGCCTTGCAGGAGCTGGAACATGACAGCCTTGGTCAGGTAGCTGGAGGTTCCTCTCTGTCCCACTGCGGGCGTGTTGTAGAAGGCCTCCATGTTGACCTGGATCAGATGGTGCACAAGACGTTAGCTGAGGAATGTTTTCTGTGTTATAGAGGGGAAAGAATGAAACCTGCACCTGTTTTTGGGCAGCTTTTATACGATGACAGTCCTTCTGGAAGTCGTCAAATGCCTCCTTCACCAAACCGTCCAGATCCACTTTGTCTGTGAATTCCAACTCAGGGTTTCTCTCGAGCACCACAGAAACCACCATAAGAAGCTGCAGAGATGCAAAAAGAAATGACACCGAAAGAAAAATACAGCACGTCCCAAAATGTGGCCTTTTTCTTAAACTACCTCAACAATTATTTGTCTGTACTCCGGCAAAACAATGTTCTTCAGTGTGTCCTCTACCAGCAGCGAGAAGTTCATTTCATACATGGTCATGTCCGACAAAGTGGGTTGCTGAAACATATTGGTTAACAAAAGAATATTAGCCCTTTAGACGTAAAAAAACAGGATTTCTACCTGAGCTCCTGAAACCAGCGACCTGTCCATAAACGTTTCTACATCACTTTTATTGATATCTGTTATAGATTATACGAGTCATCTTAAAGGGCCCATATCACGGTTTTCTCTGCTTTAAACATGATTACAAAGCTATTTGGCCTTCATACACAAGCCCACAGTAGTTTATTCATTGATTCTGTCAATCTTTTGTAAGAGAACAATCTGTCTCCTTCCCCAGCGTGAGGCACAGAAACGCTCGGGTCCACTTCAGTGACGAAACACACTGATGACGCGCATGACCCCGTTTGCTTTGTATTTAAAATAGTTGTTAAATACTTTTGTCAAAACGGGGTAAACAATACACAATTAGTATGCTGTTTTTGTCTAAAATAATAAAAATAAAAATAAATTAAAAGCCGACGGGAGGTGATTGACGGATCAAAACAGCGAATCAGAGCGCACAGGCTCCGGCTCCCGAGTCCAGCGTCTGTGGTCTGGTCTCGCGGACTCCACATAGAGCTGCTGTTTTTATGCTTTTGTCAGAAACTAAAAGTGTTAGGATCACGTCAACTTGAATGAAGTGTGTTATGGGTGTAAATATGTGACACACTATTTGGCACTAAGAGGGGGGCGGGGGGAGGCGGGTGAGGGCGGGGGAGGGCGGGGGGAGGCGGGTGAGGCGGGGGGAGGGCGGGGGGAGGCGGGTGAGGGCGGGTGAGGGCGGGGGGAGGGCGGGGGGAGGCGGGTGAGGGCGGGGGAGGCGGGTGAGGGCGGGGGGAGGGCGGGGGGAGGGCGGGGGGAGGGCGGGGGGAGGCGGGTGAGGGCGGGGGGAGGCGGGTGAGGGCGGGGGGAGGGCGGGGGGAGGGCGGGGGAGGGCGGGGGGAGGCGGGTGAGGGCGGGGGGGAGGGCGGGGGGAGGGCGGGGGGAGGCGGGTGAGGGCGGGCGAGGGCGGGGGGAGGCGGGTGAGGGCGGGGGGAGGGCGGGGGGAGGGCGGGGGGAGGCGGGTGAGGGCGGGCGAGGGCGAGGGGGGGGGGAGGCGGGTGAGGGCGGGGGGAGGCGGGCGAGGGCGGGGGGAGGCGGGCGAGGGCGGGGGGAGGCGGGTGAGGGCGGGGGAGGCGGGCGAGGGCGGGGGGAGGCGGGTGAGGGCGGGGGGAGGCGGGTGAGGGCGGGGGGAGGCGGGCGAGGGGGGGGAGGCGGGTGAGGGCGGGGGGAGGCGGGTGAGGGCGGGGGGAGGCGGGCGAGGGCGGGGGGAGGCGGGTGAGGGCGGGGGGAGGCGGCTCACAGGCAGAGGAGCAGACTCTGGATCAGCTCGTTTGAGTCGAGGTGACGTCACCTCTGCACAAGAGATGGCTCTAATCTCACAAGCTTTGATTGTTGTGTGGTGTATCATATACATTAATATCACACATGTGCAGAGGACTGACTCTGAAACATGAAGAAAAGCGTGATATAGGACCTTTAATCTTTGAGGCTCAACCATTTTTCTGTGTTACGTGCCCAGGTACAGGATTGGGTAGTCTGGTTTTACCACACCATCGTACTCAATTCATCTGGTACTAAGGTCTGGATTAGCTCCATTGACTCCGTTAACAGGTGGGAGGGGTTAACTCCTTTTGCAGATTGAAACAATTGGATCTGAGTTTATGTAATAAGATAAGATAAGATAAACCTTTATTAGTCTCACAGTGTAGAAATGTCAGTGTCATCGTTGCACATTACAGCAGAGAGAGGAAATAAGACTCAGACGCACACATCAAAGTCTATTATTTAAGATAATAGACAATAAATTTAAGATCAAATAAAATAAAATAAGATAAACTCTGGGCTATAATTGCACTTGGTTCGGAGTATTTACAGATGTCTATATTATACATTAGCAGCGGAGAATATGAGAATATGAGCAGAATAAACATCAGAAATACGCCCGAGTGGAGTCGAGCCTCAACATCTTAACAACCAGTGCCTTAAACGTTTTCGCCGTGTCCTCCCTCCTTCTTGTTGCCTCCTCCGTGAGCCAAAGAGAACGTAAACAGAAGGAGGGAGGACACACACATCTTCACATCACATTTCTAAAAAAACGGGGCTAAGTTTTAAAAGGGTTAAGTATTGATGTGACTATAGGGACAGAAAGTGTACCTGCGGGAGGTGGATCCCGGCCACAAGGATCCCTTTGGGGGTCCTCTCCAGGATCTGCCACACTCGGTCATAAAAGCCCAGGGGCACTCTGTTCAAAGAGCCATCTATCTGCCGTCTGTTCAGCCACGACCTGAGAAAGACACACACTTCAAACGCCTTGGACACAGGGGACATGCTGTGGAAGAGCTGCTGGTCAGGGCAGATCAAAAAAGATAAATGTTTTTCAACCCTAGGAAAAAGAAGTCCCAGACAATAGATACATAGATAATAACACTCATACTAATAATTGTGCACGTTGAGAGGAAATCATCGTGATGTCATTACATTTACTTATGTTTTGGGTCAGTACTGTTCACTCAGCCCTATATCATGACAAATTCTATTAAAACAAACAAATTCCAGACTGATTATTTGCCTGGAAATGAGTTGTTATATAAAGCACTGGTTGTGGAGAAAAAGCTGAGCACATCCAGAGGAAAAGCACTGAGCCGTAGAAAAGGCGGGGAAGTGTGTGTATTTGACTCTGTTCTCCAAAATGCTGCGTGAGGTAGTTCAAGAACACCTTAAAATGGTCAAACGAGCACTAAACACAATCAGTGAAAGTCCAATAATGACAAAAGGAGTTGACGATGAAATTGTGGAGTTAGTCTGTGTGCGTGTGTGTGTGTCTGTGCATGTGTGTGCATGTGTGTGTGTGTGTGTGTCTGTGCATGTGTGTGCATGTGTGTGTGTGAGCGTGTGTGTGCATGTGTGTGTGTGCATGTGTGTGCATGTGTGTGTGTGTGTGTAAGCGCACCTGCCCATGTGCTGTGGCTGCAGCACGTCCAGCAGCAGCTGCTTGACGTCACTCGGAGACAGTTGGTAAATGTCCTGAGGAGGCAGGTCTCCAGCTCGGATCTTCAGCTCGTGTTTCATGGCCTGTACGATCCACCTGAGACAGACGCACAAGAAATACTTTATCTGTGTTTAAACCAGAGACACATCTGATGAACCCATGAACCCCATGCTGATCAAGCAATAACATGAATTACAAATGATATAAAAATACTAGACTAGAAAGAAGACGAGAGTAAACAGTAAAAATGATGACTATAGTTTGTTATATGATTTTATCTCAAATGTTAACTACACAAACGTACACACAATGAAATGGTGAACCCTGTCATAATGAATGAATGAATTCATTAAGAATATACTGAACAATGAATCAGTATTAATGATATGTGGGACAGTATAAAGTGGATGAATGATGTCATAATGAAACAGAATAGAGTATTTATTTTGTGTTTTTGAGGTGGGGACAGTTTACATGAATCCACATTAGTCATTATCTAGTTCTACCTTACCCCACTCTGATCTTGAGCATGCCACTGAAAAGCTCTGGGTTGTTGGAAAGGATCCATCCGATGTGTATGACCAGTTCTTGCTGCAGAACGGCCTCTCTCTGGGCCCCGTGAGGCGAGCATTTGCTGTAGATGATGCCCTGGATCACTCCTGGTGACAACGGGTTAGAAATCACCTCCTCTTCATGCCCGAACAGTCCCAGGGTCACCTGGTGATAACAGAGGCAGGTGCACAGGACACAGGACACAGGAGAAGGTTGTCAGTGCGAGCACGACACATGCATTTATACCACTACAACTTTTGTGTTGTTAAATAAATTGGCCTCCTCTCCCAGCTTGTGTAAAAGTAAGTGAGCAAAATTGCAGATCAGAAAATTACTAGTATTTGTTTTCTTCTGAAACCCATCTGGAGAAAATTACCCCTCTGCAATCTTTCTGATGAGAGGACCTCACTTTGATGCCTTGTTCTGATGAAATCCAGCACTTAGAAAACATTAATCAATATTCCATCTTCACATCTAAACTGCAAGTCACAGAAAAGGCTCAGGGCTGGAAACCGCTTGGAAAAGGCTTTCTTTAAATGCAGAAAGGAACACAATGTTGGATTCCAATTCCAAGGGGAAAATAGCCATAGAATGGAGTCCAAATAGACTTAAAGTGCAGTGGGCTTGAACTGTTATTCCAAACCGAGAAGCAAGACTTAAATTTAAAATCAGCTTTTACAATCATGTCGAGCAGCAGGTAATCTATATGCAGATTCACACCTTGAGCTCCTTCAGCATAATGAAATGCCTAAAAGTGTTCAGAAGGCTAAAATGAGCCCAGATAACTGACACTCTGGAGAGGAAGCTTATCTCAGAATAAGACTGCACAGAAAATGATGCACGAAAGCCATCCAGCATGAGGGGCACCAGCAGACAAACCCTGCCCACAACATCTCAATCGGCAGAGAGTGGAGCACGCTGCATATTAGAATACAGTCGAGCTACAGCAAAAGTTTAGTTTCACACAAAATGGAAGCAAGGAATGGGAGCATGCAGCTGTAATAAAACTCCCATAGGATCACGGCATGAGGAGCTCCGGATTAACAACCATTCCACCAGTGAACATTAAAACAAATGTCACTGCCAATTACGCTGGTGCCACAATATTGCCTGGAGCCTGTGTGTCCACTTACCTGCTTGCCATGCACTAATACACTAGTAATACTGGGGGCAAGGCTGTCCACTAGCTTAGTTAAGAGGCTGGCAGCAAGACGGACAACAGACCTAGTGGCGAGAAGAAGAACAATCTTGACAAATGAACTTAAAAGATTCCAATCATTCACTTTTCTTTGTAATATAAGCATTTTAATGTTCACTTATTGCTGCATGTCTTAAAGATGGCAGCCTCCTCATAACTGCTGTAGTCCTATGAGGAAAAGCCAGGCTAACTCTGGGAACACGGCGGGGAAGCTTACGCTGAAGCGGTGGATACATGAAATGGGTTGATTGAATGGATCGTGGGCGTGGCTATAATCAGCAGAGACATATACATTATCTGTGAATTGGCTGAGGGCAGCAGTCTGTAGCTGTGAGTGTGTACGCAGGAGGCGCACCATCAGGACGTACACATGAGGAGCACCTACAGCTTTGGAGGGAGGTTGTTTTCATATATTTTTGCATTTGGAGATTGATGCTGTGTCATTGTCGTGTCACACTGTTGCCAAACCTATTTCAAGCTTCACTTCCTTCTCCACGTTCAGAAAATGTATTAGAATAAACATTTGAGTCATCTTAATTTTGCATCCAGTTATATAATTGTATCTGTATCTATGATCTTAACCCTCTGTAGGCGGCATGGATGACTTAAGTCGACGAGATGAGGTACTGATTAAAGCGGCAGATTGTGTGAAACGGTCTGGGCTCATAGTCTGGGCTCTCAGTCTGGGTTTGGGCTCTCAGTCTGGGTCTGGGCTCTCAGTCTGGGTTTGGGCTCTCAGTCTGGGCTCTCAGTCTGGGCTCTCAGTCTGGGTCTGGGCTCTCAGTCTGGGTCTGGGCTCTCAGTCTGGGCTCTCAGTCTGGGCTCTCAGTCTGGGTCTGGGCTCTCAGTCGGGGCTCTCAGTCGGGGCTCTCAGTCTGGGTTTGGGCTCTCAGTCTGGGTTTGGGCTCTCAGTCTGGGTCTGGGCTCTCAGTCTGGGTTTGGGCTCTCAGTCTGGGCTCTCAGTCTGGGCTCTCAGTCTAAGTCTGGGCTCTCAGTCTAAGTCTGGGCTCTCAGTCTGGGCTCTCAGTCTGGGTTTGGGCTCTCAGTCTGGGCTCTCAGTCTGGGTCTGGGCTCTCAGTCTGGGTTTGGGCTCTCAGTCTGGGCTCTCAGTCTGGGCTCTCAGTCTAAGTCTGGGCTCTCAGTCGGGGCTCTCAGTCTGGGCTCTCAGTCTAAGTCTGGGCTCTCAGTCGGGGCTCTCAGTCGGGGCTCTCAGTCTGGGTCTGGGCTCTCAGTCTGGGTTTGGGCTCTCAGTCTGGGTTTGGGCTCTCAGTCTGGGTTTGGGCTCTCAGTCTGGGCTCTCAGTCTGGGCTCTCAGTCTGGGCTCTCAGTCTGGGCTCTCAGTCTGGGCTCTCAGTCGGGGCTCTCAGTCTAGGTCTGGGCTCTCAGTCGGGGCTCTCAGTCGGGGCTCTCAGTCTGGGTTTGGGCTCTCAGTCTGGGCTCTCAGTCTGGGTTTGGGCTCTCAGTCGGGGCTCTCAGTCGGGGCTCTCAGTCTGGGTCTGGGCTCTCAGTCTGGGTCTGGGCTCTCAGTCTGGGTCTGGGCCTCTCAGTCGGGGCTCTCAGTCTGGGTCTGGGCTCTCAGTCTGGGTTTGGGCTCTCAGTCTGGGCTCTCAGTCTGGGCTCTCAGTCTGGGCTCTCAGTCTAAGTCTGGGCTCTCAGTCTGGGCTCTCAGTCTGGGCTCTCAGTCTGGGTCTGGGCTCTCAGTCTGGGTTTGGGCTCTCAGTCGGGGCTCTCAGTCGGGGCTCTCAGTCTGGGTCTGGGCTCTCAGTCTGGGTCTGGGCTCTCAGTCTGGGTCTGGGCCTCTCAGTCGGGGCTCTCAGTCTGGGTCTGGGCTCTCAGTCTGGGTTTGGGCTCTCAGTCTGGGCTCTCAGTCTGGGCTCTCAGTCTGGGCTCTCAGTCTAAGTCTGGGCTCTCAGTCTGGGCTCTCAGTCTGGGCTCTCAGTCTGGGCTCTCAGTCTAAGTCTGGGCTCTCAGTCTGGGCTCTCAGTCTGGGCTCTCAGTCGGGGCTCTCAGTCTGGGTCTGGGCTCTCAGTCTGGGTTTGGGCTCTCAGTCTAGGTCTGGGCTCTCAGTCGGGGCTCTCAGTCGGGGCTCTCAGTCTGGGCTCTCAGTCTGGGCTCTCAGTCGGGGCTCTCAGTCTGGGTCTGGGCTCTCAGTCTGGGTCTGGGCTCTCAGTCTGGGTTTGGGCTCTCAGTCTGGGTTTGGGCTCTCAGTCTGGGCTCTCAGTCTGGGCTCTCAGTCTGGGCTCTCAGTCTGGGCTCTCAGTCTGGGCTCTCAGTCTGGGCTCTCAGTCGGGGCTCTCAGTCTAGGTCTGGGCTCTCAGTCGGGGCTCTCAGTCGGGGCTCTCAGTCTGGGTTTGGGCTCTCAGTCTGGGCTCTCAGTCTGGGTTTGGGCTCTCAGTCGGGGCTCTCAGTCTGGGTTTGGGCTCTCAGTCTGGGTCTGGGCTCTCAGTCTGGGTCTGGGCTCTCAGTCTGGGTTTGGGTTCTCAGTCTGGGCTCTCAGTCTGGGTTTGGGCTCTCAGTCTGGGCTCTCAGTCGGGGCTCTCAGTCTGGGTCTGGGCTCTCAGTCTGGGTCTGGGCTCTCAGTCTGGGTCTGGGCTCTCAGTCTGGGTTTGGGCTCTCAGTCTGGGCTCTCAGTCTGGGTTTGGGCTCTCAGTCTGGGCTCTCAGTCTGGGTTTGGGTTCTCAGTCTGGGCTCTCAGTCGGGGCTCTCAGTCTGGGTCTGGGCTCTCAGTCTGGGCTCTCAGTCTGGGTCTGGGCTCTCAGTCTGGGTCTGGGCTCTCAGTCTGGGTTTGGGTTCTCAGTCTGGGCTCTCAGTCTGGGTTTGGGCTCTCAGTCTGGGCTCTCAGTCGGGGCTCTCAGTCGGGGCTCTCAGTCTGGGTCTGGGCTCTCAGTCTGGGTCTGGGCTCTCAGTCTGGGTTTGGGCTCTCAGTCTGGGCTCTCAGTCTGGGTTTGGGCTCTCAGTCTGGGCTCTCAGTCTGGGTTTGGGCTCTCAGTCTGGGCTCTCAGTCTGGGTTTGGGCTCTCAGTCGGGGCTCTCAGTCGGGGCTCTCAGTCGGGGCTCTCAGTCGGGGCTCTCAGTCGGGGCTCTCAGTCTGGGTCTGGGCTCTCAAACATTTAATGAAAATCCTATAGTCCATGATTGCCAACGCCATATGACCTCATAATATAATTGAATCTCTACAAAAACGTTGGGCCATCCTTAATATTTCTCTAATTTACAAAAGTCGCTTATCACATTTTAGTTATAGCCTTTTGAAATTAATATGTCAAAATTGAGGGTTTTAGGATAAAAACTTCTGGTGGTTAAAGCGTTAAATACCTAAAAGGAGAATGATAATATGTCCTATCTTCTGTATACTACTATAGTAAGTAATAAGAATGACTATGTCTGTATACAATAAGTACATAGGAAGTGGTAAAACTAAATCACGATTAAAGAAGGGGCACTGTGTTTTCTCTGGATTAGCTCAGGTGATTACTTTTAGCCACAGTTACACACATAAACCAGTCATTAGTATTTAGTATAAAGTAATGCAACCCAATACATGTGAAACGTTTATCACAAAACACCAACTCTATATCGCTAAATTAAGCTTGAACATGGTTTGAAATGCTCTGAAGATCAGAAATGATTATCTGATTTAATGAGACATGTTACGGTAACTCAATGTGCAGCATGCCGTACCGTGGTTTAGCTAGCTGTGAAAGAGAGGCAGCCAAGTTTAGGAAAATCACTGTTGTAATGCTGGTAATTGGCACGTTTTATGGAGTAAGCCTGTGTTTTTAATCCATAACATTAAAAAAGCCTGAAGCAGAGCATCTATGCATGTTGTGGCTTAATCTCTCACACTATACAGCTAGCTATCCAACTAGGAGCGACCCGAGGTATGGGTTGAATTACCTGTTTCCCATTCACCAGTATAGTGGTGATGTGAGGGGCTATTGAGCTCGCAAACTTCTTGAGAATTGCAGCAACAAGGCGCACTGCGAGCCTATACAGTACGGCCAGAGTACACATGAGTTATACAGTCTGGGTACAGAAGTATGCAGTATTTAAAGAGCACAACACGACACTGCGACACGGACTAACGGTCACGAACGTCACATAAATATCATTCAGTGACATGTTTACTTTTGAATGCACTGGAAACGGCAGAAAGTCTTATGTATGTTTATGTAGCTCTGATACAGTCGTTTTACAATTGTTATTTTTGTTCTTTCTTTTTTCTGCCTGAGATGTTGCTGCAGAACAGTGTTCATGGTTTTACACTGGTCCAGACCAGAGCAGAGAGGATTCATGGTTTTACACTGGTCCAAGCCAGAGCAGAGAGGATTCATGGTTTTACACTGGTCCAGACCAGAGCAGAGAGGATTCATGGTTTTACACTGGTCCAGACCAGAGCAGAGAGGATTCATGGTTTTACACTGGTCCAGACCAGAGCAGAGAGGATTCATGGTTTTACACTGGTCCAGACCAGAGCAGAGAGGATTCATGGTTTTACACTGGTCGAGACCAGAGCAGAGAGGATTCATGGTCCGAACCAAGTGGATCAGGGGATAATCCACTGGAGGAATGCTAACTTTATGAAAAATGCAAACAAAGAATTCAGCTTCTCACTTTGGACCAGAGCAGAGAAAATAGTCTGAACCAAGAGGCTGCTCCACCTCTGCTGCTGTGACCTGAAGTGCTGCTGCATTTTAATATTACTATTGTTTGCGTTTTAGAATGATTAATGTATTTGTTTTGTTTGTTTGGATGTGTTTTTGCTGCTACCGGACAACAGGACTTAGTCCGGCGCATTTACACTGACGCTTAAAGATGCAGTAAGCGATGTTGTTAGCTTAGCCGTAGCACCGAATGGAACCCCCCCCCTCTCCACCAAACATCAAGCATTGTCTTTTCTTTGTCACAGGGAGAGTGAAGCAAATGTGAAATTGGCATTTTCTGTTCAGTCATTTTAGGTTTTAGAAAATCCGATAACTCCGGTGCACTCTGAGAAACAGGAAGAGGGTGAAGGCGGTAAACACATCCCATTGGTTCGTTGGAGATGAACGAATCCCATTGGTTTATTGTTATCGGTCCGCTCCAAAATATTTAATACATTTTTGTAGACTATAAACATCTGGTCATTTCCATTACTATTAGAAAACACATGAAAACTTGATACTTTTAGGGTTTAATTTTTTTTTAAAGGTGTCTAGAAAAAAATCACTGACTGCATCTTTAAGGCATCAATGTTGATGAATGAGCATTGTCCCAACTCAATAAATAAATGGAGTATGTATCTGTGTGTGTTTGTGTGAGTGTGTGTTTGTGTGAGTGTGTGTTTGTGTGAGTGTGTGTATTTGTAAGTGTGTGTTTGTGTGAGTGTGTGTATGTGTAGTGTGTGCTTGTGTGAGTGTGTGTATTTGTAAGTGTGTGTTTGTGTGAGTGTGTGTATGTGTAGTGTGTGCTTGTGTGAGTGTGTGTCTGTGTGTGTCTGACCAAAGCTTTCTGCTGCCTGCTCTCCTGTAGATCCTCTCCAGCTCATCCATCAGCCCCACTGGAATCACAAGACACTGCATTAGTTTAATTGCCTCAAACTATATTTGAGAGTTATATTCATCAAAGTACTTTTGGATAATTAAGAAAAGTATGTTACCGTCTTTGGCAAGGAATCCTGGGCCTTCTCTTGTCAAAAGTAATCCTGCAAGTTGGGCCTGACTGGCTAAACAGTCACAATCCTGGGAATAGACAAGAAAATACCTCCATCAAAACAATGACATTAATGTGCTTGAAATTATTGTAAAAACTGTCCTTAAATACATTAGATATTTTAGATTCTGGTTTCTGTATCACACCACAGACTCCCACTGATGTCTGCTGTCGATGTGTCCTTAGGCAAGACACTTCCCCCCACATTAGAATGAGTCTGGTGTGTGTGTGAATGGTTGCCTCGCTTCTGTCAGTGTGCCCCAGGGCAGCTGTGGCTACAGTAGTTTATCACCACCGTGTGTCTTTGAGTGTCCAAAACAGCGCTATATGAAACTGATGCATTATTATTATTACTACTATGCCTGAGAACAATAAGATGCTAACAACAGGATAGACTTTATTGATCTCACACTGGAGAAATGTACACGTCACATTTTAGAATCACTCAGATTCAAAGCAAAGGAAGGTTTCTCACCCATCATCTGTACTTCTTAGCAAGTTTTCCCGACGTTTCGTCCTCAACCTAGCGGACTTCTTCAGGGAATGAATTCGCGCGTTGGAGATTTATAACCTATGGGTGTGGTTAGCCACACCCTAATCCTGATACTAACTCATAAACAATCTACGGTCTGATGTAGAAGGGAGCAGGTCTAACGACCCTGCTGAGGCTAACGACCCTAACTCATTAGCATGTCACTGACCTATTGTCTGCTGGGATGCTCAAGTGGAGTGCAGGTCTCACCCCTCCTAACTCATTAGCATGTCACTGACCTATTGTCTGCTGGGATGCTCAAGTGGAGTGCAGGTCTCACCCCTCCTAACTCATTAGCATGTCACTGACCTATTGTCTGCTGGGATGCTCAAGTGGAGTGCAGGTCTCACCCCTCCTAACTCATTAGCATGTCACAGACCTTGTCCCAAGTTAGGGCGTTGTTTTTAGGATGTCGTCATCCTAAAAACAACGTACCAGCCATTGAAGAGGGACCCTACCAGTGGGTTTAGGAAAAAGATTATAGACTTCCTTCAGAGCTTAGTAAAAGAGGGCATTATTGAAAAACCACTATATTACAAACTTTACCCAGGAGACACCATTCCCAGTATTTATGGACTCCCAAAAATACACAAACAAAACTTTCCACTTCGGCCTATTGTATGTAGCATAGACTCTATCACCTACAACCTGGCTAAACACCTCAAAACCATTCTGGCTCCTTTGGTGGGTAACACCCACCATCACATAGAAAACACAAAAGAATTTGTGAATAAAATCAAACACCTCCAGTTTGACACAGATGAGACAATGGTCTCGTTTGATGTGACATCACTTTTTACGTCGGTCCCTATTACAGAGGCGGTGCAGGCTGTAAGAGAAAGCCTACAGAAAGACGCCACACTAGGGGAGAGAACGAAACTAACAGCTGACCACATCTGTGAAATACTTGAAATGTGTCTTAACACCACGTATTTCCAATTTAGAGGCACCTTCTTTAGACAGATTCATGGCTGTGCGATGGGCTCCCCAGTCTCTCCTATAGTGGCCAATCTGTATATGGAGAAACTGGAGGAACAAGCCCTGGGCTCTTACCAAGGGACAGCGCCAAGCCATTGGTTTCGATATGTAGACGATACATGGGTTAAGTTAAAGAAACAGGAAGTGGAACCATTTTCAGAACACATTCATTCGGTGGACCCTTTTATAAATTTCACTCGCGAGGATGCTAAGGAGAGTGAACTCTCCTTTCTAGATTGTAAGGTCATCATACTGGAGAACGGACAATTAGAGACTGAGGTCTTCAGAAAGTCCACTCACACTGACCAGTACTTGGCCTTTGACTCAAATCATCCGCTACAACACAAACTCGGGGTCATTAGAACGCTTCAACACCGAGCCCACCAGGTCCCCACAAGCTCGGAGGGAAAGAACAGAGAAACCAAACATGTTCAGAGAGCACTTTCCAGATGTGGCTACCCCAAGTGGTCTTTTACTAAAGCCCAAAGGACGAGAAAGGCCAGAGACACAGTCCAACAGACAGAAGAAAGTAGGAGGAGAGGCGTGTCCTTACCGTATGTGGCGGGAGTTTCAGAGAAACTACAAAGAATCTTTAGGCAACACAAAATCCCTGTGTATTTCAAACCTTTCAACACGTTAAGACAGAAATTAGTGCATCCCAAAGACAAAACACCCAGACACAAACAGAGCAATGTGGTGTATTCAATTAAATGTAGTGAAGAGGAGTGCACTGACCACTATATTGGAGAAACCAAACAAACTCTACAGAAACGACTTTACCAACATCGTAGAGAAAACTCTAGTGGGCCACAGTCGGCTGTTCATCTCCACCTCAAGGCCTCCAACCACACGGTGGATGACACAGAGGTTAAAATTCTGGCTCGGGAGAAGAATTGGTTTGAGAGAGGAGTGAAAGAAGCCATTTTTGTGAGGAAACAAAAACCTTCTCTTAACAGAGGAGGAGGGTTAAGATTTGTTTTGCCTCGCATCTATGACGACATCCTAAAAACAACGCCCTAACTTGGGACAAGGTCAGTGACATGCTAATGAGTTAGGAGGGGTGAGACCTGCACTCCACTTGAGCATCCCAGCAGACAATAGGTCAGTGACATGCTAATGAGTTAGGAGGGGTGAGACCTGCACTCCACTTGAGCATCCCAGCAGACAATAGGTCTGTGACATGCTAATGAGTTAGGAGGGGTGAGACCTGCACTCCACTTGAGCATCCCAGCAGACAATAGGTCTGTGACATGCTAAGGAGTTAGGAGGGGTGAGACCTGCACTCCACTTGAGCATCCCAGCAGACAATAGGTCTGTGACATGCTAATGAGTTAGGAGGGGTGAAACCTGCACTCCACTTGAGCATCCCTGCAGACAATAGGTCTGTGACATGCTAATGGGTTAGGGTCGTTAGCCTCAGCAGGGTCGTTAGACCTGCTCCCTTCTACATCAGACCTTAGATTGTTTATGAGTTAGTATCAGGGTTAGGGTGTGGCTAACCACACCCATAGGTTATAAATCTCCAACGCGCGGTCCGAGAATTCATTCCCTGAAGAAGTCTGCTAGTTTGAGGACGAAACTTTGGGAAAACTTGCTAAGAAGTACAGATGATGGTGAGAAACCTTCCTTTGCTTTGACTTATCCCTGTACGACTGAGGGCTTACACAAACTAATCACTCAGATTGTACAAAAGACAGAAGTGTGAAACATGTTAAGGTTAAAAATATAGTCTGAGCAGGATATAATTATGTACAACAAAAGAGTGGCAATAGTGACTTAAAGTGACTTATTGTACAGTCTGACAGCGGGGGGGATAAATCAAAGTATAATACTCATACATTGCACAGTACTTGCAGCCTTTATGGCCTCGTAAGCTTAAGAAAGTGAGTTACAATATATGATTAGGTACAAGAGAGAGGAGAGGACAGGTTCTCTCTACACCATGACACTAATTGTCTCAGGAGCAGGACGGAATTAATGAGGTGTTTATCTGTATTGACAAACCCAACAAGTCACTTGCATTTGACGAACATAACACGACATGACACGGGGGACGGCGAACAAATGTCAAGTCTTCAACAGTGGAAGCATGACGGATCCGGCTATTTTTACAACGATCAATCAAATCTGTATTGGTAGAGCACATTTAAAGGTGCAGTTAGCAATGTTGTTAGCTTAGCCGTAGCACCAGCTGGAAACCACTCCCCCCTCCCCTCCCTCTCCACCAAACCAAACATCCAGCATTTTCTTTTCTTAGTCACAACAGAGAGAGTGGAGCAAACGTGAAATTGGCATTTTCTGTTCAGTCATTTTAGGTTTTAGAAAATAATCAGATAACTCCGGTGCACTCTGAGAAACAGGAAGAGGGTGAAGGTAAACACATCCCATTGGTTCGTTGGAGATGAACGGATCCCATTGGTTTGTTTTTATCAGTCAGCTCCAAAATATTTGTTATTAATTTTTGGAGACTATAAACATCTGGTCAATTCCATTACTATTCGAAAACACATGATGACTTGATACTTTTAGGGTTTAGGGACGTTTTTCCACGATCACTGACTGCATCTTTAAAACAGCCAAGGCTTACAAAGTGCTGTACAGACAATGAGAAAAAAAACATACAAATACAGAAATATATATACACATAACCCAAAAACGTGGCTCTTTCTACCTGGTATTAAAAGCCAAAGAGAAAAGGTGTGTCTTTATCAGCCGTTTAAAGTGCTTGAGTGATTGTGCGGTTCTAAAGTGCAAATGTAAAAAGTTCCACAAAAGATGGAAACGGGTCAAATGCTCAGAGTGCTCTTACGTGGAACTTCTGCAGGATCTCATGAGTGGGTTTGTGCATCCATTCGTCCATGCTGATCTCAGGCTGCTGCTCCAGGTCTGACACGTTAGGGGTGCTCATCTGCCTCTTCACCTTTGAGTGTTTGGGCAGCTCCAACTCCTCAAAGCTCTTAAACTCTGGTATTCTTCAGCAAACATAGAAAGACACAAGTATTTGTATTCAATTATATTCAAATTAAAGTGGAAATATGTAAAATTTTCATGTCCAGTCATCATTAAATGGCCCTAATCTGTCAAATGGCATTAATAACTCATGCTACTCTCAAGAAACATGTGGACGCAGAACTAAAAAAGGTCTCGTTTTTATTCTCAAATCATTAATGACAAAAGCAAGGAATAAAACAAGGAATTATATCTTTGGGAAAAAGGCAGTTTGAAAAGATATAGATTTGTTGTTGACAGATTTTGCGGTCCCAGCTGGATTCGTCTGCATATCTGGCAACCTGAGTCAGGGAGAGTGGGAGAGGCTGCAGTACCACTTTTGGCCACATGTTTACAGACTGCTCCTTTAATGTGTATTCCTTAAAGATATATGGGAGGATTTTCTACTTCCGGGTGGAGCATCAAGACTATGGATCATCCCACTCTAAGAATTCAAAATATTGAGAAGTAAAAACGTCAGTGTTTGAATCAAGTACAGGTTTTACACCATGAGGAGTTTTTCAAGCAAATATAAAACATCTCTTTCAAGGAACGACCAATTTTGAGTTTTGGGAACGGTAGCAATATCGATTTTTTGAGACTCTGCTCTGACAGTTATTATTATTATTTATCAATACTGGTTCAAAATCAACCTGTTTAAACAGCATTCAGCAAGATTGATCGTTCCCTTATCTCCATGGCAACGAGACGGTACTCGAGCAGAAAACACTTACTCTGCTTCATTCACACGCAGGAAATCCAACTGCTCCACGACTGCACCAGATATCAGGGTCTGGAGGAAATACAATGAACAACAATAAGGAACTAAAGTTTAATTATGACACACTAGATGCTGGTGCTTTGTGAATCGGGTGCAGCTCTGATTGACACCCCCGCCCCCCCCACCCCCCCGACACAGAAAAGGATAATGGGGAAGTCTGGTCTCATCCATCCGTAAACTCTGGTCCATGGTCATCTCCTACATGTACGTCTGGGTCTTACCATGTGTAAACTCTGGTCCATGGTCATCTCCTACATGTACGTCTGGTCTTACCATGTGTAAACTCTGGTCCATGGTCATCTCCTACATGTACGTCTGGTCTTACCATGTGTAAACTCTGGTCCATGGTCATCTCCTACATGTACGTCTGGGTCTTACCATGTGTAAACTCTGGTCCATGGTCATCTCCTACATGTACGTCTGGTCTTACCATGTGTAAACTCTGGTCCATGGTCATATCCTACATGTACGTCTGGGTCTGATCCTATTGGCTGCAGTTTCCTCGCTTGTATCCCCTCCGACCAATCAGAGAGCGGGGGAGGCGGGTGTTGTAGGTCGGTGTCGGTGTGATGGTTGTAGTTTGGCAATGACGGCGAATGCGATAGAAAAGTAATCTGTTCTGGTTCGGCTCCAAATATCAAGAAATTGAAGCCGGAGCAAGACGAATATTTCAGCAATTTCAATACTGGCTCTGTTAGTGGCAAGGAGATGGCTACAGCTATGGCTAAATGCTAAAGCTAGGCTACATGCTAAATGCCTTACTCACTCGGGCGCATTACATACATCATGGCAAACTTAGATCCAATCGTTTCAATCTGCAAAAGTAGTTAACCCCTCCCACCTGTTAACGGAGTCAATGAAGCAAATCCAGACCTTCGTTCGAATCGAAATGAGTACGATGGTATGTTAAGACCAAGCTAGATAGATACAGTAGTGACCAATGCCTTATTCTTGCAAAGATTACAGAGCAATAACGCTCCAGGTTTTGCCTTGAGACACTAGTTGCTGTTCTAGTAATGCTGTCTGTTCAATATCATGTGGTTATTACCAAACTTTACACATGTTTCAGTGAGTTCTGCGCCAAAATACATGGTCTGGAAACAGGAAAACACATTTATTATAACGTGGGAAGCAGCAGTAACAGTAGAAGGGCCCCTGCTCCTGTGCCCTAAATGCAGTATTACCCATTCTAACTGAAGTCATGTTAAAACAGCAGTGTAGGCGAGGACGGCCCTGCTGCACATAACAATGAGATGATAAAGAAGAGAACTGTTTCAAAGGCTTGGAAGTTAGTTGTGAAGCGAATAACAAACAGCCAGTGTTGGGGGAAAGTTTAAAAGCGAAAGAGACGGAATATAGGAATGGTTTCTGAGCAGCAGTGCAGTCTGGGAACAAAGCAAGGTTATGTTAGATACGCCCCACAACGGAGGTGATAGTGCGGGTTTCATTCACTGAGGTTTAAATAGCTTTGCTTCTGTGCTGTGACTGCTAAACCAAGAAGCCTTGAGCAAAACCATGTCAAAAGTGTAAAATAATAATTACAAATACATTTTAGAAAGAGCAAATTCTGCCACTGACAACCAGATTTCACTGCGACTGGACGGGCGGCAGGGTGGCTGAGTGGTTAGCACTTTTGCTTCTCAGGAAGAAATTGACCTGGGTTTCGAACAGGGCCTTTCTGAGAGGAGTTTGCATGTTCTCCCCGTGTCTGTGTAAGTTTCCTCCAGGTGCTATGGTTTCCCCTACCACTAAAAACATGTACATTAGGTCTGGCATGCTCCTCCTGCACTGGCAACCTCTGTGTGTGGAGTAAGAGAAAAAAGCCCCAAAAAATACCAATTGTAATGCACTTTGTGACTCTGGTCTGAGAAAGGCGCTATATACATAAAAATTACTAAAAAAATCACATTTGTTTCATGAAATCTAAACTAACTCAGTGAAGCGAATCATTAACGACAAAACAAGGAATAAAAGCAGGATTTCTATCTTTGTGAAAAAGGTGTTGGTTATAGATTTGTTGTTGACTAAACTCTTGTCTATTCAGCTGTTATGGTCCCAGCTGGATTCGTCTGCATATCTGGCAACCTGAGTCAGGGAGAGTGGGAGAGGCTGCAGTACCACTTTTGGCCACATGTTTACACACTGCTCCTTTAAAAACTAAACCCTGCTTTAACTCCTGTATGTCATTGAACAAACCCATCATCCTTCATGTGCCGTTAATGATTTCACATAATGTCTCAGGCGTTTACAAATGCAACCATCAAACCAGGGTCATCACACCAGTCCTCATGACCATATGTTGCTTGAAACATCCTAAACTCATTACAGTAATTCAATCCTCCCTTTATCTGGCATTTAACTGAATACTGTTTCTCAAGGTCATGGCCGTGTCGATGATACGGCACTGAAGGCTTTTCTGTTACCCCCAATTTCGTGCCCAGGCTGTTCCTCTCCACGCCAACAAACAAAAACAATGTGTCGTCAAAAAGCAGTCTTAACGTGGCAAGGTCAGACGCAGATAAGTGTGAAAGAAGTGTGGACTGGAGAGACGACAGATCAGGAGGTGTCGTAAGTAAGTTTTTATTTATATACCGCCTTTTCACTGCAGATCTGAGTCACAAAGCGGTTTACAATTGTTAATTTTTGGGCATTTGTCTCTCACTCCACACAGAGATGGGAGGGGCCAGTACAGGAGGCACATGACAGAACTATTGGACATATTTTTAGTGGTAGGGGAAACCGGAGTACCCGGAGGAAACCTACGCAGACACGGGGAGAACATGCAAACTCCAATCAGAAAGGCCCTGGTCCGACCGGGATTCGAACCTTCTTGCTGAGAGGCGAGAGTGCTATCCACTCAGCCACCGTGCCGCCAGGAACCGTGGAACGGTCGTGACAAAAGGAACACACGTGTTCCGTAAAAAAAATACATACGGTAAAGTCTGGACTATAAGCCGCGGGTTTTATCGCACACTTTAAACGCTGCGGCTTATGCTAAGGTGTGGCTTAATTATTGTATTTATTTTTTCTTTGGCCCTAAAAACGTTTTGCGAAATAACAGGAGACCCAGAGAATGAATGAGTCGTTCACACAGGTCAAATTAATCTGTACTCCCCAGAAAATACTAAAAGAAAAGCATATCATTAATTTTGTGGTTCTCTGTATGGACTTGAAAGTGAAAAGAGTGTTGGTAGATGTTGCTTCTTACCTTTCTGCGTTCACTGGAAGATTAAAGTAGTACTAGAATGTAATATGCTGCTATCCAGAATATATAACTACAATATGTGTTTATAATATTTCGGGTGTTCATTTTGACATGTTCAGATGAATTATGTTAAAAAAACTGCTTTGAAGTGGCACCTTTTCACTTCCGCAAGAAACGCTAGGGGGCGCCAAAATGGCGGCGAAGACGTAGGAGAAGGACCTCTCACAGCAGCAGCAGCAGTCTGGGCTGAATCTGTAGGAGGTTTCACTGTCATCTGAACAAGGTATAAACATATTTTCATCAGTTTTGTACATAATAGTGTGCAACTCTTTTAACCTTTTAGCCTTATTTGTGAGATTCAAGCAAACTAGTGTTGGGCAAGTTAGCTAACTCTACTTGATATCATAAAACATGCTAACAAGGCTAATATTCGTGTTTACATTATGCCAGTCTCACTTTGCCTTAGATTTATTTACCACAATGTACATTGTAATATCCATGATAAATGCTAATCAAAATAACTTGAATTAAATAAATATTTTACTTTTATGAACAAAAAGCTGCAGAAGTTGAAAACATAGACGACATGTGATGCAATCATTGATAAAAATGCTAATTAAACCATTAATAGGTGTTAGCATTTTTGAATATTACAATGTACATTGTGGTAAATAAATCTAAGGCAAAGTGAGACTGGCATAATGTAAACACGAATATTAGCCTTGTTAGCATGTTTTATGATATCAAGTAGAGTTAGCTAACTTGCCCAACACTAGTTTGCTTGAATCTCACAAATAAGGCTAAAAGGTTAAAAGAGTTGCACACTATTATGTACAAAACTGATGAAAACATGTTTATACCTTGTTCAGATGACAGTGAAACCTCCTACAGAGTCAGCCCAGACTGCTGCTGCTGCTGTGAGAGGTCCTTCTCCTACGTCATCGCCGACATTTTGGTGCCCCCTAGCGTTTGTGAAAAGGTCCGACTTCAAAGCTGTTTTTTTAACATAATTCATCTGAACATGTCAAAATGAACACCCGAAATATTATAAACACATATTGTAGTTATATATTCTGGATAGCAGCATATTACATTCTAGTACTACTTTAAGAACAGCAGCACCTCACTTAATATCAGGACAGTACCAATGACTGTTTGTCATATTATTATTATTATTATTATTAATCATTATTAAGGACACAATACAATACAGTCCATAGTTAAATAAAATATCCAATACACACAGTAGAAAAATAAAAATAAACATGTACATAATATGCTGTAGAGTATAAAAGCATGAGCTCCAGTAAGTCCAGGTGATCCAGAGGTGAACAGCAGCTTTCCTTTTTTATTTAATTATCTTTTGTTATGTAATTAAAGTATGTATGGGTTTGTATTTATGTTTAAGACACCCACAAAACTTAGAGGATTATTGACTATTGACACTATATCTGACTGCCACTTTAAATTGTCACTTTTATTGTACATATATATCCTGCATGTAACATGTTTGCACATTTCCTCCTTTTGCACAATCTGAGTGTTCTATCCATGCCAAATGTGACATGTACATTTCTCCTCTGTGAGATAAATAAAGCTTATCTTATCTTATTATTTTCAAGGGGCTTTCTTAAAATTCTTACAGTAATAAGAAGAAATTTTGAATTCATATTTTAATATTTTTCAGTAATAAAAATGTGGGATGGTAGCGGCTTATAGTCCGGAAAAGACAGCACATAACAAACAAAAAGAGTAAACAGGCATTTTTGAGTGATACATTTTTCAGTGGATCAAAATAAATAAATAAAGTGCCCGACCTGTAGTCTGTCAACGTGAACTTTGACGCCACCGATGTTTCCTTTCTTGAAAGACGCCAGCATGTCCAGGACCGGGTTAAAGCGGCTTCCCCTGAGCACAAGAATACAAACTATTTATGCAAAACAGAACAATCTGGAACAGTCTTCCTGAAGATGTGAGACAGGCCTCCTCTCTGACAATGTTTAAAACCAGGTTAAAGACAGTTCTGTTTAGCTGTGCTACAACTGAGGGATTTTATATTTTTATCTTTCTTTTTAATGTTCTGGGATTATTTATGATTTTAATGCTTTCTTGTTTTGTTCAGCACTTTGAGTATGAAATTGTACCGTGCATATAAACTTGCCTTTAGTCATTTGAAAAAACCTGAGGAATTTAGAGCATACAGATATTTTAGATTCACTCCCACACGTTTCCATGTATTCTCAGGTCGGTGACTGAAGAGATCAAAGTCAAACCCATAACTACATATGAACGACTACATTTTCTTTAAAGTGACTTGTGCCATTTGCCAAAGAGCTTATTTCCCAGACTCCTTTGCAGCTCTCTCAGTAACAGCGGCTCAAACGAACCTGCCGTCGTTACTACAGCGATACAAACGAGAGACATTATGAAGCAGGTTTGTCCCGCCTTCTCTCCAAACAGATGAATACAAATACAGTTCTCGGGCTAAGACAAAGCATTGCATTCAGGGAGAGTTAAATTGCATTGAATCTGTCCAGACGGGAGTATTATTATTATTATTATTATTATGAGGCAGTGAAAGAGTAATGGGCTGATGAAAGGGGAGCCGTGAGAACACTATCTGTGGATATCAAAGCCATTACGATGTCTGTGCCATGTATTACTTGATGTTATCTTCACGAATGAGGACCAGGAAGAGAGGACGTCCCTGCATCTTCCAGCACTGTTTGATGAACTGTAAGGCGTTCTGGAAAAACACAGAAATATCATAACGGATAAAAAGTGTGAATGAATATGACTGACTGTGTGGTCTAGTCCTATCATGATTAAAGAATAATTATACTGATAAACCATTTCCGTTACGTCAGGCTTTTACTCCAGACTTTTTGGTGCAGCTTCATGTAAAGAAAACGTACTGATCCATCACTGCACCTAGAGAAGACATTTTATTATGAAATAGCTAATTGTGAAGTATGAATACTGAAGCCTGAGGCTAATCTGCAACCAGACAAAACTATAGCCCAATATATGTAGGTTTTTTTCGGTTTTTTATTGCTGTTTTATTCTGTAATTTGTTAACACTTTATCGCGTGTTTGCACACATCTCAGCCTGATCAAAGCAAAATTAAAAAAAAACATTAGACACACCGCCCATTGTACCGAACAAGAAAAGCGGATAGAATGTGCAGAATGAGACCAGAGAGAGAGAGAGAGAGAGACCAGAGAGAGACCAGGGAGAGAGAGACCAGAGAAAGAGAGAGAGAGAGACCAGAGAAAGAGAGAGAGAGAGACCAGAGAGAGACCAGGGAGAGACCAGGGAGAGACCAGAGAGAGACCAGAAAGAGAGAGAGAGAGACCAGAGAGAGACCAGTGAGAGACCAGTGAGACCAGAGAGAGAGACCAGAGAGAGACCAGTGAGACCAGAGAGAGAGACCAGACAGAGAGAGACCAGATAGAGAGAGAGATAGATACTTTATTGATCCCCTGTAGGAGAAATTCAGGTGTAAAAAATTAAACTGCTCATTCTAAAAGGCTAAGAATACTAATAATAATTCAGCCAATCAGGAGCGAGCGCCTGGCCTGCCCGTAATGAAAGGAGGAGGAGTTATTGTTCATATCTTTCTTTTCGCACACATCTAATTAAAAACACAAAGTCAAAAGTTTTTTAACAAGTATTTTAAGGCCAGAAACAGGTGTTTTATTTCCTTTGCAATTCAACCACACTGGACTAATGCTGAACGGCAACTCGCGAGCTATGTGTACCCTATTTTTAATAGTTATCGACAAGCGTTTGCTGCAACCTAATTTAATGACCCTCCTCACAAATATGATTATTCACGGCCCACATTAGCATCAGCACAACTCACCGTGATGTCATCAATAAGCAGCATAACATCCTGGGACAAGTAGAAGTCACTCAGATCAAAAACTATCGGGTAGCACACCACCGTCTTGCCCAGGATGCGATAAATCTGAAAAGGACAACCACACAGAGAGACACCAGTGCATTAAAAGACCGACGGCGGAGTGGTCCACCGATAACTGCGTATGCATTACTGTGGGCAGAGTATGAAACATTACTGTGGGCAGAGTATGAAACATTACTGTGGGCAGAGTATGAAACATTAGTGTGGGCAGAGTATGAAACATTAGTGTGGGCAGAGTATGAAACATTAGTGTGGGCAGGGTATGAAACATTAGTGTGGGCAGAGTATGAAACATTACTGTGGGCAGGGTATGAAACATTACTGTGGGCAGGGTATGAAACATTACTGTGGGCAGAGTATGAAACATTACTGTGGGCAGGCTATGAAACATTACTGTGGGCAGAGTATGAAACATTACTGTGGGCAGAGTATGAAACATTACTGTGGGCAGAGTATGAAACATTACTGTGGGCAGAGTATGAAACATTACTGTGGGCAGGGTATGAAACATTAGTGTGGGCAGGGTATGAAACATTAGTGTGGGCAGGGTATGAAACATTACTGTGGGCAGGGTATGAAACATTAGTGTGGGCAGGGTATGAAACATTACTGTGGGCAGGCTATGAAACATTACTGTGGGCAGAGTATGAAACATTACTGTGGGCAGAGTATGAAACATTACTGTGGGCAGAGTATGAAACATTACTGTGGGCAGAGTATGAAACATTACTGTGGGCAGGGTATGAAACATTAGTGTGGGCAGGGTATGAAACATTAGTGTGGGCAGAGTATGAAACATTACTGTGGGCAGGGTATGAAACATTACTGTGGGCAGGGTATGAAACATTACTGTGGGCAGAGTATGAAACATTACTGTGGGCAGGCTATGAAACATTACTGTGGGCAGAGTATGAAACATTACTGTGGGCAGGGTATGAAACAGTGTGGGCAGGGTATGAAACATTAGTGTGGGCAGAGTATGAAACATTAGTGTGGGCAGGCTATGAAACATTACTGTGGGCAGAGTATGAAACATTACTGTGGGCAGAGTATGAAACATTACTGTGGGCAGGGTATGAAACATTACTGTGGGCAGGGTATGAAACAGTGTGGGCAGGGTATGAAACATTACTGTGGGCAGGGTATGAAACATTAGTGTGGGCAGAGTATGAAACATTACTGTGGGCAGGGTATGAAACATTAGTGTGGGCAGAGTATGAAACATTACTGTGGGCAGGGTATGAAACATTAGTGTGGGCAGAGTATGAAACATTACTGTGGGCAGGGTATGAAACATTACTGTGGGCAGGGTATGAAACATTAGTGTGGGCAGAGTATGAAACATTACTGTGGGCAGAGTTTGAAACATTAGTGTGGGCAGAGTATGAAACATTAGTGTGGGCAGGCTATGAAACATTACTGTGGGCAGAGTATGAAACATTACTGTGGGCAGGGTATGAAACATTACTGTGGGCAGGGTATGAAACAGTGTGGGCAGGGTATGAAACATTACTGTGGGCAGGGTATGAAACATTAGTGTGGGCAGAGTATGAAACATTACTGTGGGCAGGGTATGAAACATTAGTGTGGGCAGAGTATGAAACATTAGTGTGGGCAGAGTATGAAACATTAGTGTGGGCAGAGTATGAAACATTAGTGTGGGCAGGGTAGATTCAGATTCAGATTCAGATTCATTTATTTGCCATTTCCAGTAAAACCACATTGGAAAACTGTGCAAGACTACCCCGGTGTGCGCCAGACAGAGAAGACGACACACACCAGAGCTCTTGCCACGGCGCCATCTTTCCGGCGCCATGCGACAAACAGTAGAATAAACAGCAGAGAGCAATAACATACAGATTACACAGACAAGTTGGATAGACACATTGTGCTTTGTATAAACCACGGATTTTTTTCTCGGGATGAGCGCCTCCTACAGCCGGCCCAATGTGGCTGTCGGAGGGGGGCGGGGTCAGGGAGGGGGTGAGTCGGAAACACAGTGAGGAGTGGAGGGGAGGGAGGGAGCAAGATGGATAGGTAGAGGGAGGCGGGGGAGGGATCCGTGCTGGAGACTGAAGACTGAATAGTGTGAGTTGTTGTAGATAGTCCGGACTTGTTATTATGGCCTTGGCCGAGGAATGTGAGATAAGAGTGGAGAGAAGACACAGCAGGAGAAAAAAACACATCGCCTGTGGAGAGGGACAATATTATATGCAATGTGGCAGTCAAAAACAGGCAGATATTCTATTAAATCCAATTAAACCGAATTGCGGCGCCCTCAGACCTCCGTACACAGGGGCAAATCCAAGCCGGGTCAGAGAGTTCAAGCCTGACACACAATGTCATTCAATCTCAGCTCCAGAGTTTTATTCCCTTCGAGTGAACTAGCTGCGAGATCTTTGATCAACTGTTCCACCAAAACCACTCTCCTTTGACCAGACACGGCGCTCTCAACCACGACTCGGTTAAGCTCCTTGTACATCCCATCAATTTTGTCGGCCAGCAGCTCGTGAATCTTGCGAACTGCCATGCCACCGAATTTGTGGTAGAAGAGGATCGCTCCAAACCCAAACAGGAGGATTCCCACCACCAAAATGCCAAAGATATATACGTCTTCCGAATCTTCAATAGACAGGACCGACAGACAGAGGGGCTGAAACTTGTTCCAGCTGTCAAGAGTATACCCCGCTGGTGAAGTCCCGTCCGGGCACACGGGCTCTCCAGACCCGCGCTTACGTGTTGAAAAGATAGAATCAATTGCGTTGAGGGACCAATTAATCATTTCCATTCTTGCTTAAAGTATGAAACATTACTGTGGGCAGGGTATGAAACATTAGTGTGGGCAGAGTATGAAACATTACTGTGGGCAGAGTATGAAACATTATTGTGGGCAGAGTATGAAACATTAGTGTGGGCAGGGTATGAAACATTAGTGTGGGCAGGGTATGAAACATTAGTGTGGGCAGGGTATGAAGCATTACTGTGGGCAGAGTATGAAACATTACTGTGGGCAGAGTATGAAACATTAGTGTGGGCAGGGTATGAAACATTACTGTGGGCAGGGTATGAAACATTACTGTGGGCAGAGTTTGAAACATTACTGTGGGCAGAGTTTGAAACATTACTGTGGGCAGGGTATGAAACATTACTGTGGGCAGAGTATGAAACATTACTGTGGGCAGAGTATGAAACATTACTGTGGGCAGAGTTTGAAACATTACTGTGGGCAGAGTATGAAACATTACTGTGGGCAGAGTATGAAACATTACTGTGGGCAGAGTTTGAAACATTACTGTGGGCAGAGTTTGAAACATTACTGTGGGCAGAGTTTGAAACATTACTGTGGGCAGGGTATGAAACATTAGTGTGGGCAGGGTATGAAGCATTACTGTGGGCAGAGTATGAAACATTACTGTGGGCAGAGTTTGAAACATTACTGTGGGCAGAGTATGAAACATTACTGTGGGCAGAGTTTGAAACATTACTGTGGGCAGAGTATGAAACATTACTGTGGGCAGAGTTTGAAACATTAGTGTGGGCAGAGTTTGAAACATTACTGTGGGCAGAGTATGAAACATTACTGTGGGCAGAGTTTGAAACATTACTGTGGGCAGAGTTTGAAACATTACTGTGGGCAGGGTATGAAACAAGCTAACTCTGTAGCAACCCCTGATAGCGCTCGGAGACACACACTCACCAACGATGATGTCCTCTGGCACTGGGCCATTCCCTTCCATTTAACTTTGTCCTCACAGTCGCTTGGAGAATTTTACTTGTTGCCGAGTGTCTTTAATTAACGGTTATAAACTTTTGGAGGCGGCTATGACCTTCATTTGGGATATAAAAAAACCATCTGGCCATAGAAGTCTCAAGGATAAGCCATAAATGAGTATGTAGCAGCTCAGCATACTGTTTACAGATTACTCAATAGAAGAATGTGTGTGTGAATGGTTGGCGGTGGTTGGAGGGGTGGATGGCACAGACTGGTTGCCTCGCTTCTGTCAGTGTGCCCCAGGGCAGCTGTGGCTACAGAAGTAGTTTAGCACCACCGTGTTTGGAGAGAATGAATAATGACATGTGAAGAGACTGAGTGTCCTGAAAAGCGCTGTATAAAACCAATGCATTATTATTATTATTATTAAAAGACAGTAATACTTTCAAACATTTTCCATCTATGACTTTGGAATAGATTTAGAAATACATAGTTAGTTATTTGACTAGAATAATAGTTACAAATCACAGTATTGTTAAAATAAAATCAACTTAAACAGATGGTTTTGATTCTGAAACCTACAGATCTGGAGGTCTTTGAAGTCCAAGACTTTTCGATAGGACAATGACCTTTGATTCAAAAAGTTGAATCAAAGGTCTTGAGTTAAATTGCTTTTTTAACGGCTGCAGCCAAAACATGTTAACAAGGTCATACATCTAAACGTGTGTTTCAAAAGAACCAAAAGAGAATAATGGCCAATACTGTTAACAATATACTTCTCAGTGGTTTTAGCAGAAGGGAGCACATCACCCCTGTCTTAGCGTCCCTTCACTGGCTCCCTGTGCGTTTTAGAATTGATTTTAAGATTTTACTGATTACTTTTAAAGCTCGTTTAGGTCTGGCCCCAAGCTAGTTTTATGAACTTTTAACCCCCTACGAGCCCCCCCCGCAGGTCCCTGTAACTGTTCCGAGGTCGAGGCTCCAGACGAAAGGAGACCGAGCCTTCTCTGTCCGGGCTCCTCGGCTTTGGAACCACCTGCCCGAGGAGATAAGGCTAAAACCCACTTATATCAAACAGCTTTTAATTAAGCTTTAAACTTATGTTGTATTTTACTGTCTGCCTTGGTTCTTTACAAATACATTTATTATTATTATATCTTATTCTCATCTGACATTAGCCTCTGAGTGAAAGTGAGAGATGTTCGCACAACAAGTGGAAAGGCGGCCGAACGCCCTGCAGCGAGAACCCATGACCCCGAGAACCCATGACCCCGAGACGCTCAGTGGGATTGATGCCCCGGCGTGTTTGTGTGTGGAAAATACCTTGCAGGTGCCGATGCAGCCCACTGGCCGTTCAGGACGCCCACTCAGGCCCAGCTTGTTATTGACGGCCAGGAAGCGGTATGCCTACAGAAGCGTGGAGAGGAATCAGATAAACAAGCAAACATTATCTGCATCTGAACACACTGCACTACATCTTTAACCTGTATCGAGAATAAGCACATACTGAGAAATATTCTTTTGATATTATAATGTGACGCAGCAGAGTTTCATTTCAAAGAGTAATGAAAGTGTTGCTCCTTTATGCGTCCGTCTTGATGAAGAATTCGTGATATTGCAACTCATAAAGTGAAATTGCCTCCAGAAGCCAGGACCTCCTCTTGTATAATAAAATATCCCCAAGCAGCCATCACAAGTGTGCGAAGGATTACCATGTGACTAGCACTGATTAAACCTCAGCCTCAACATGCAGGGACCAGGAATATTTGTATACAATACCAGTTCAATCAGTGCGGAATACAAGTAATGCATGTAAAAAAGCCCTCATTAGGCGATAGAAGCTATTTCCATACATCACATCACACCACCAGCTGAAACTGACACAATCTGAGGTTACTCTACAGCCTTTTTAACATTCATTCATTTTCATCTATATATATACCTATATAATCAGGGGGCGGCAATCAGAGCTGCCTCCAATTCACAAAGCACCAGTCCCTCTGATCCTCCTGCAGGTGGGGGTCCACAGGAAGATGGCTGCTCCTTCAACACAGATATGGCCTTGATCTTTCAGCGGGGACTTCAGGCAAAGTGGGGTTAAGTGTCTTGCCCAGGGACACAACGACAGCACACATCAGTGGGAGCAGGTGACATGGCTCGTGGTGGGATTGAACCCACGACTATTAGGTCCAGAGACCAATGCTCTACCAACTGAGCTACTGTCGCCCCCATTTTTAACAAAACTACACTACCGTTCAAAAGTTTGGGGTCAAGTGTTTTCCATGAAAAGTCACACTTATTCACCACTGTACTTTGTGAAATGAATAGAATTAATGATTTGTATTTGAAATAAGATTTGTTTTACATCCAACTTTGCTTTTGTCAAAGAATCCTCCATTTGCAGCAATTACAACATTGCACCAAAAACCAGACATTTGCAGCTAAGTAAATCTCATCAAAGTGTTTTATACAGAAAAGTGCAAAGAAGTATTTCTAATCTTCTAATTCTTTGTTTTTCCACATTATTTTGAGTAAATAGGTGATATTGGATCATTCCCCCCGGACGAGCTGGAGGAAGTGTGTGAGAGGGAAGTCTGGACGTCTCTGCTTAGACTGCTGCCCCCGCGACCCGGCAACGGATGAAGCGGAAGAAAATGGATGGATCATTTCCCAAGGCACACTGAAGTACATCTGCAGGCACACCAACGGTCCCCGGCCCACTGGTTGAAAAACACTGATCTAGAGCATTACTATATAAGACATATTGTATTGAGGTATTGAGCAACACTTATAAAACTAACACAAAACCAGTTTTCATTTTGCTAAAAAAAGGCAAAAAGAGCAAATTCACACTGTTTACAAATCTCCAAACATTACATTTCTATGAGTTAGTCCATCTTTAAAATGACCCCCTGTCGAAGCCACTCACTCTCAGAGACAGTTCATGAAGCAAAAATACAGAACTAATGTAATGAAAAGTGAGAGGGGCTGATCTCTGGGATCAACTTAAATCATGTAATTCACTTTTCCACTTTATAAAGAAGTTTAAAACTATCATTCTGGACAGATACATCAATCAATCTTTATTTAGGGATAGCACTCTCGCCTCTCAGCAAGAAGGTCCTGGGTTCAAATCCCGGTTGGACCAGGGCCTTTCTGAGTGGAGTTTGCATGTTCTCCCCATGTCTGCGTAGGTTTCCTCCGGGTGCTCCGGTTTCCCCTACCACTAAAAATATGTACAATAGTTCTGGCATGTGCCTCCTGTACTGGCCCCGCTCCCATCTCTGTGTGGAGTGAGAAACAAATGCCCAAAATTAACAATTGTAAACCGCTTTGAGACTCAGATCTGCAGTGAAAAGGCGGTATATAAATAAAGATTACTTTCTACTACTTTAGCTTTCCCTACACAGAGTAACACAAAGCGCTCCACAGTCCACACCACACACGGCACAAATCATTTAACAAAAACACAATTCAAATCTACATGGACTCAGAATGTTGATGTTGATATTATCGGCTTATTAACCGAGCGCGAGGTCTGTACAGAGAAATATCAGACCTTGGCCTTTTTGCACAGATCTCGCCGTTAATAAATGTTTTATTATATGACTCTCGTCTGTGTCTTTACCAACGCTTTTGAGATATTTGTGAAGTATCTTCATGTCCGACTTGGTTTTGTGTGATACGCGCTGTGGACAGATTGTCATGGTAACGGTCCGAGATGGGAAAATATCAGACTGGTAATCAGCCAATCAGAGCGCGCGTACGGTCCAAGTCATATAATAAAGTTTCTTATGTAAATCCTAATGTACAAAGTCACTTATGCTAATGATGCTGGTAAAAAGGCTAGCAACATTAGCATTAGCTTCAGCCAACTCGTTTTCAGTCTTTTGTTCTGCTGTAAATGCACTGCTCTGTAACTATCTGTAAAATTAACTTTATTCATTCATAAATTTTCTCAGTGATCAATTGTTTTAAAGTATTGTTAAGGTACTTCAACAAACTATAACCACACAGCTTTGAGTGCCAGCTGTATACGAATGTTTGGTTTATTATTTCCAGAGAGCAGTCAATTAGGAATTTAAGACCATCTAATTACAAATCTCTTTTGATTTCCCAAACCACACGAGTGCTAGGACTGTGAGTTAGTAGTGTGTGTAGTTTACTTTATCTATTTGATCAGGTACAATGCACAAACAACATTAGTCTAAAAAAGAGGAGATGTCATGTGCCAGGTTATAGCAAAAATGCTAATTTCCACCCGCAGTCCCTGGACAGGTTGATGTTATACTTAAAAGAATTCATAAAATATATACAGAATAATACATAAACGCTTACATCATAAAAGCACTTTCTATCATTCACTCTCGCTCACAGTTTACAGCGTTCACAGTCATTCAATGCGTACAGGTTTGCTTTGATAATAACCACTGTTTATATGGCCTTCCTTCATCTGATCTCCAAAAACTACAATATGTCCAAAACTCCGCCGCCCGCCTCCTCACTCAGACCCAGAGAGCACATCACCCCTGTCCTTCAAAAACTCCACTGGCTCCCCGTTAAACAGCATCCATTTCAAAATCCTCCTCATCACCTACAAAGCCCTCCATAACCTCCTCCAGACCTCACTGAACTTCTACAGCCCTACAGTCCTTCCCGCCGACTCCGATCTGCGGACTCTCCTCACTCCCACTGTCAAATCCAAGCACCGAACCTTTGGGGACCGAGCTTTCGCCATCTCTGCTCCCACTCTCTGGAACTCCCTCCCCCTCCAGAAACTCAGACTCTCTAAACTCCTTCAAAAAACTTTTTTAGTTTGTGTGTCTGTCTAAACGTGTGTGTTTGTGTCATGAATTTGTGAAGCGTCTTTGAGTTCTTGAAAAGCGCTATATAAAACTGATGTATTATTATTATTATTATTATTATTAGTCTGACCAAAAGCGGACGTCACAATAGTTTTTGCTGAACACGGAACACAAACTTTCTGCCGCTAATTTTCTTATATCTCCTTATATGGGCATTTGTTTGGATGGGGTCAACAGTATATTCCTAACATGGCTGCTGAAGCGAGTTGGCGTTTCTCCTGCAAATTAAGAAAGTAGAAAGAGCAGCGATCGCACAACAAAACATTAATTAATTAGTTTTCCGGTGTCATGGCGGCAGCATAGACGGCCACGTCCACGTCCTCTCTCTTCAAACTGAGAAACCGAAAAGTGAGGTGGCAGTTACCTAGATCCCGGAGCTGTGAAACCCAGTCTTTAGTCTCTGCCCATTGCTCTGCGGTTGGCGTTTGAGAAGAGCATGAGGACATGGGGACTACGCGCAGATGAAAGTCTAATGCTCTGTTTTAAAGGGTACAAAAAAAAAAAGAGTAGTATTACAGCGATTGAGCCGCTCCAGAGTCCGGTTTAGATGTGTGGAGGAAAGACACACATTTAATCAATGTTTTAAAACGCGAAGAATGAATGCCACTGCCATCAAGTATAGTGCTGTGAGCCAGGGCTAGGCCAGTGACGAAGGCCAGGACTGGACCAGGGACTGGGCTAGTACAGATTTCTTATTGATTTTCTGATTTCATAGCATTTTTGCTCCCATTGCTGATTTTTCAAGTAAGTAAATCGGAGCCAGAGTGACATGAAGTAAAACTTTGCTCATGAGCTAAGTCTAAGCCACGCCCCCCGGTTCAGCACATGACAGGGCGTGGGCATGGATGTGGTGACAGTTTTTGGAGTAATTACATAAAACCAGCCGCAGCAAATACACGGACGTCAATAAAAGGCCTTTTATCAATGCAGAGACGCCCTTCTGACGCCATGCTGAGCTTTGTGAGGGCCCCCTGCTGTCTGTCACACCCTTGTGTCTTTCGTATCTTGAATCTGTATGCCTGCTTATATCCATATGTCCCTGCTGCCAGGAAGGAGCCGGACCCCCCCGACACCTACAGACAATGGCTATCACTCTTGCCCCCTTTCACCTCTTGCATATGTATCGGTCTGTATGTGTGCACTCTCTACATCCTGCACCGGTGGCCCCCCTCCCATCTGTTGTGGGCGGGACTGGCTTTCGTGTGTGTCTTGGATACAGGAAGCTGGGGGCTCTGGCCCCCAGAGCTGAGCATGCTGCCTTTGTGTGCATATGCTGACTCTCCGCACTGTGCGTTAACAATAAACTTACGCTTTTGATCAGACAAAGGACCTTTGAGTTTCCTCCTTCATGGGGTATATAATTCTATAACAATTTGGCGTTGCTGACATGTCTTGGCATGGGATACTTTCGGCGGGGACGAGCGGCTTTGTTTGGCCGACCTGGATCACCAGCCTCTGTTCCTTTTTGGAGACAAAGGAGAGCGCGCTCGTCCGCGCACGGAAGGAATCCTTTTGCCACACAAGACCAAAAAGAACCTAATCTGGTGAGTCTTGTCTTTTCATCTGCGTAACGAGCCCAGGGCAGCACTTAAGTGTACACGGGGATTTGTTTATTTATGTATTTTTGGGGTATTTCATTCATTGCCACAGCATAGTCTGTGTGCGGGATTTTTTGGGGGGCTTTTTGTTCTAGATTGAAACTAGCGGCTGCGCGTTAGTATCGTCCTGTAGGCGACCCTGAAAATTTCTCTAAGTGTCTTCAGCCAGAACCGCTCCATTTCAAGAACGCGCGCTCGCTGGTTGAACCAGCGAGGGGGGAATGGAGCGCCCCAAAGTGGGTAGGAGCAGGGAGAGACTAAGCGGGTTAGGCCCATTGTTCGTACGAGAAAATGGGTAAAAAACAATCTAGAAGACGCAAGCTATGGAGTGCTTGCCTATGGTGCAGGCCATTACGCATCTTGCGTGATAATTTAGAAGAAGAAGGGAAGAAAAAAATATACTTGGTTTTAAGAATATCACGGCAAAAGAGGTTAGAGAAAGAAATATGTAAAAAAAAAAAAAAACAATAGCTCCTCCGCCTTTCACCGAAGCGGAGAACACAGGCGGACACACACACACACATCCCCCACACCCCCACCCTACCCCTACTAACAATAAGTGTGCACCCAAACAAGGCGTTGGGTTTTTAAAAAATGAAGCAGACTACTGTTGTCTCTTTTCCCTCTCCCTTATCCAGGTCTGTCGGCGCCTTTCCTCCGCGCACTGTCCTCTGCCTCAAAGCACCAGCCCCACGCCCCAACCACAGGCGGCGCTCGCACCAGCTGAGACCCCGCGAGAAGTGGGCCCAAACCGCAGAAGAAGAAGAGGCGGAAACAGACACACGCTCAGGAAACCGCAGAAGAAGAAGCGGGGAAGCAAATATGTGAGACACCGAGAACTGCTTTGGAGCACAGAGAGAAACTGCTACAAATCCCGTGACTGTTCTCCACGGAGGGGGCAGCGTGATATACCAAACGCACCCGCGGAAACCCGCTTGAAAGTTGTTCCCGCACCGCAAACAGAAGAAGCCAAAAGTACCGGCACGTTTGGGCCATTCACCAACCCTCATGGACCACATGCTAACGCTTTGGGCTACCTGGGCCTCCTGCGGACTTTGAAAAACTTCCACAGCCCGGCGGAAAGACTGTGTGCTCGACATGGGTCGAAGGACTGTTACCGGAGGAGGCGTTAAAGGCAGAGGGCCTCCTCCGGTAACAGTCCTTCGACCCATGTCGAGCACACAGTCTTTCCGCCGGGCTGTGGCGGCAGAGGCGGGCACGGAGGAAACACGAGCGACTGACCAAACCTGGGTTCACATTCGTCACCAAAGCGACCGCTCATGTAAGTTTGAACAAGAACAAATTGCAATTGGCACTTTTTAGAGATAATTCATGCCCGTAATATACGCTAACAATCTGTGGTGTACAAGTTAAAATTCTGGATGACTCCGGGGCAACAAATTCTGTGCTAAAAGTGACAGCCTTTCTGTCTCCCCTAAAATGAGCGGCCGCTTCATATTCAATTAGCAGCGTCGGAGAGACGACTAAAGAGCAATTTACGTCACCGCTAACGTGTTTTGATTCTCAGGGCAACCAGCTTAAACATTCTTTTCTATATTCCCCATTGTGCCCGGTTAACCTACTAGGCCGAGACCTTATGTGCAGACTCAATTAAAAATAGATAAATAAAAGGAGGCACCGGTCCCAAAAGTTAACTACCACTGGAAATTGACACCAAACCCTGAGATTGCTAAGTTATTAACCACAACAAGTGGATAGTGACGCCCGCACAAAATTTGGAGGTCAACCACGCGAACGACCTAAGCTGCTCTCTCCGGTCGTTCCCAGACAATAACTTGGAGTTTGAAAATTCATGCAGTGTAGGGAAGATAGGCTAACGGAGTACGTTTATTGAGATAGGCACCACTATCTGTGCTACTTAATGAGCAACAAAAACATTTTATCGTGAAACAAAGGTGAAGTATTAAAGTTTGAGACTAATTTACATTTTTAATGAATCCGACCTGGCTTTATTGAAAAAGAAAAAAAAAATAAGGAAAATAAACATTTTTTTTTAGGTGACAAGAGCTCATTAGAGATATAGGGGACACAATCTGTGATAAGCCCGAAGTATAGACCACGTGGTAAACACTAAAGTTGGAAATGGATCCTTTTAGGAAAACTCTTTTAAAGCTCTACAGGCTCTGAAAGTTGCAACAATAAGAAATAGCTCATGAGACAATTGGAATTGGACATGGAAAAATATAACAAAGTTAAAAGTACAGGCCTTCTGTGTTGTTATATGTTTGTGTGTGTTATATGTTTTGTGCATGTTATATGTTTGTGTGTCATGTCAAAGTACACTACGCTGACCTTAACAAACTGGACCAAAATACTAACGTGGGAAATCGGCCTGTGATGTGACTGTGATGTGACTGTGATATGAGTGTGATGTGTGTGTGAAATGAGGAATGCTGAACGGAATCATGGAATAACAAATGTGTCTGTAATGTTTTAATGTGATCATGGAATAATTATTTTTTGTCAACAGCATACGGTGTAAGTACTAGAGATTCAAAGATAACAAGCTTTATTGAACAGGTGTAAAAGTGAGAGTACTCTGGGATGAGTACTCTGAGAAAAGTACTCTGCTGAAAGTACTCGGAGATGAAATACCTCGTTGAAGATATTGGGAGTTCCTGCCTCTGCTGTTTGTCCTGACAGCGACACAGTCCAACCGCAGTGAGCTGTCGTTGGTTGAAGGACAACTTGGTTTGTAAACTCACATTTAGGGAAGTATAAAATTAGAAACATACATTTTGTTAAGTCTGTATTTTGCTACAGCCTCCGCCCTGATGCCAAACACCGTCTGTCAATGCAGTTATGTTTTGCCCAATTGGAAAAAGATTGACAAGCGAAAGTGGGCATTTTTTTGTGTTTTTTGTGTTCTAATATTTCTTTTTCAGATGAGAGATAAACTACCCCTGCTCCAGGGATGACAGTAGTATGGATCAGGAGGAAATGAGCCTCCACGTTGGCACAAAAGCCCACAATATGAATTGAGGACGATCCGGGAGAAAAGCAACTGGAGATGAACGGAACAGTCGGTACTTTTGCAGCCTCACTGAGGGCCACTGAGACCCACTGCTTACTTCTCAGCAAAACTCGATCCCGTGGCAGCAGGGTTGCCTCGCTGCCTGCGGGCTGTGGCTGCCGCTGAGAAAGCGGCCCTAGCATCACGTGACCTTGTGGGATACACTGAACTAACTTTGCTTGTGCCCCATGCTGTTTCCCTGATCCTGTTAGAGCAGAGGGCCTCTCACCTTTCTGCGGCTCGTTGGCTGGGGTACAAAGGGGAGGCACGCTGCTGTATCGCCACAATAGAGCAGAGATGCACTCCCAGGCCAAACCTGAAAGAGGTGCCTCTGACTAATCCTGACTTGATTTTTTTTATACAGACGGAGCCGCGTCACGTGACAACACTGGGAAGAACCGAGTCGGCTATGCTGTGTGTTCTGATTTTGATACTATAGACTCTGGTAGTTTGCCCCACTACCACTCAGCACAAACCGCTGAGCTGGTCGCGCCCACCGGGGCTTGTGAGCTGGCAGCGGGCAAAACTGTTAACCTATTCTGTGATACGCGCTATGGTTTCTCTGTGGTGCACGACTGGAAAGCACTGTGGAAACACCGCAATTTTATGAAATCTGATGGTAAACCAATTCTTAATTCCACACAGGTTGAACGTCTGCTGAAAGCTGTAATGTTGCCCTTAGAGATCGCTGTATGCAAATGCCAGGCCCACACTAATGCCACTGATCCCATCTCTGCAGGGAATCGGCGCGCGGACAAGGCAGCGGCATACGCACCTCTACACACACACACACACACTACCTCACTCAAGACGTTGATATTTTCTACTCCAGCAGAGACGCTGCTGTGGGAGGGGAATGGGGCTCAACGACGGCATGGTGTGTGTGGCTGGGACCAGACAGCAAACCGTGCCTACCACGGCATTTCTTCAGACAGTTTGCAATTTTAGCACATGGTCGAGACCATGCCTCAAAAGGAGGGATGATGTGTGATTTAATCACACAAAATTGGTATACAAAGGGGTTTACGGCATTTGCACAGAGATTCAGCCAAACATGCGCTATATGCCCCGCGCACAACCCAGGTAAGTCCCAAAAGTATCCAACAGGCTGCTCATCCTCCGCCCCTGCGCCCATTTCAACATGTCCAAAGGGACTTTGTTGAACTCACACCATGCCAAGGTAAGTAATACTGTCTGGGTCTGGCGGATCTCTGGTCCAAATGGACTGAAGTATTTGCAGGCATACACGCCACGAGCAACGCGGTGGTGAGTCACTTTGTAGCAAAAGTCATTGAGGAAGTGGGTGAATTTCTGGGCATTGATATACGTAAACACTGCAGTTACGCCCCCTGGTCCGGAGGCACGTGCGAGCGAGAGAATGGCACTCAAAGCTCTGCCGCTAGCCCCACGTTGGGCGCGGGACCCCCGAACAGAGATCTGCCAAGCACCTCTTTGTGTGATGACGACATGCTGTCCTATTGTAAGGTAATTAATGCACTTTTGTCCTCTATTTCTGCCCAGGTCAGGAGCGCCCTGCCACAGGCTGCGCAGGCGGCTCTGCACAGGATCAAGCCAGGCGACTGAGTCCTGGTGAAGGAAACGAGACGACAACATTGGCGGTCCAAGCGCTGGCTCGGTCCATTCCTCGCCCTCCTGGTGACGGACACTGCCGTTAAGGTCGCGGAGAGGACAACTTGGATCCACGCCAACCACTGTCGTGCGGTGCTGCCACTGAGGGCCATAGACAAGGACACCGAGGGCGCGGACGGACCAGGCCCATCCGCGGCTCCCTACGCTGAATAGGTCTGCCGGCGTGCGACCACCATCGGTGAAGCAGGCCAACAACAACACCCAGAGATTCCCAGCGTTCCCGAGGCGACCCCCCTTTGCCCAACTCCCCAGCCCCCGGACCCCAAGGCCTGGGAGCCATGAAGGCCCTGAGCGCTCTGCTCAGCCGCAGCAAGTATGCAGAGCTGCTGCTCATTCCAAAGATTTCTCCAGAGCCTGCTCCCTCTGGCCATAATGCAGATTGGAGCTCTGCTGGAGTGCCCCCTGGTGTCTCGTCTCCCGTGTGTCCGGAGGAGGTGGAGATGAGGGCTGCTCTACAGTTCCTGATGAGGCACATGGTGAAGCGTGCTGTCATGAGGTCTCCCATCAAACGAGCTTTGGGCCTGGCCGATCTGGAGCGTGCTCAAGCCATGGTCGCCACACCCCAAACCCCGAGCACTCTGCCCAACCGAGTGCTGAGGCCAAGGCTTCAACGCAAATAGAGTCTTGCCGCTCCAAGACCAAACATCGCCATGACCACTAACGCTCCACACACGCTCATAGGGAGCGGTGCCACTGACTGCGAGACGGCACTGCTCGTGAGTATTCCCGCGGAAAAGACTACCGAACGTAGACCGGCTAAGACCGGCATGGGCCCTTGGACTGTTATGCTGGCCACACTGACACTACTTTCCGTGCTGACCGTGTTTATTATGTTAATATTGTCTTCTCTTATCGCTGTCCGGATCCATTGTGTTATTATAATGTGCTCTTTCTTTTATTGACAAGCATGCTTCTTTTCTTGTCCACTTTGGACAGCAATAATTTAAGTGTTTCAAGCTTGAAGGTGGTGTGATTACGATGCCTCTGGTATTTAACTGATTAATGCAAAAATGGTTTTGAATTATCAAAAGAGGGGAGTGTGGTGACAGTTTTTGGAGTAATTACATAAAACCAGCCGCAGCAAATACACGGACGTCAAAGGCCTTTTATCAATGCAGAGACGCCCTTCTGACGCCATGCTGAGCTTTGTGAGGGCCCCCTGCTGTCTGTCACACCCTTGTGTCTTTCGTATCTTGAATCTGTATGCCTGCTTATATCCATATGTCCCTGCTGCCAGGAAGGAGCCGGACCCCCCCGACACCTACAGACAATGGCTATCACTCTTGCCCCCTTTCACCTCTTGCATATGTATCGGTCTGTATGTGTGCACTCTCTACATCCTGCACCGGTGGCCCCCCTCCCATCTGTTGTGGGCGGGACTGGCTTTCGTGTGTGTCTTGGATACAGGAAGCTGGGGGCTCTGGCCCCCAGAGCTGAGCATGCTGCCTTTGTGTGCATATGCTGACTCTCCGCACTGTGCGTTAACAATAAACTTACGCTTTTGATCAGACAAAGGACCTTTGAGTTTCCTCCTTCATGGGGTATATAATTCTATAACAGACCGTTGTGGTAAAGAGGGAGCAGCGTCTGCAGTCAGAGCTGTATCGGACCGTTGTGGTAAAGAGGGAGCAGCGTCTGCAGTCAGAGCTGTATCGGACCGTTGTGGTAAAGAGGGAGCAGCGTCTGCAGTCAGAGCTGTATCGGACCGTTGTGGTAAAGAGGGAGCAGCGTCTGCAGTCAGAGCTGTATCGGACCGTTGTGGTAAAGAGGGAGCAGCGTCTGCAGTCAGAGCTGTATCGGACCGTTGTGGTAAAGAGGGAGCTGAGCCGAAAGGCAAAGCTCTCGATTTACCGGTCAATCTTCGTTCCCTCCCTCACCTATGGTCATGAGCTTTGGGTAATGACCGAAAGAACGAGATCGCGGATACAAGCGGTCGAAATGAGCTTCCTCCGCAGAGTGGCTGCTCCCTTAGAGATAGGGTGAGGAGCTCAGTCACACGGGAGGAGCTCGGAGTAGAGCCGCTACTTCTCCACGTCGAGAGGAACCAGTTGAGGTGGCTCGGGCATCTGTTCCGGATGCCTCCTGGACGCCTTCCTGGGGAGGTGTTCCGGGCACGTCCCACCGGGAGGAGGCCCCGGGGAAGACCTAGGACACGCTGGAGGGACTATGTCTCTCAGCTGGCCTGGGAACGCCTTGGGGTCCCCCCGGACGAGCTGGAGGAAGTGTGTGTGGATAGGGAAGTCTGGGCGTCTCTGCTTAGACTGCTGTCCCCGCAACCCGGCAACGGATAAAGCGGAAGAAAATGGATGGATGGATGGATACTGTACCCATATGACAAAGTTGCGCATTAAACATATAAAAACGTCACATTTGATCTGACTTTGGAAATAAACTCCAAGGATGTTTCTTTCTCTCAGAACACCTCATATGTTTTCTGCGGGGGCATCGGGGCTATTATCCAATCTTTCAGGAACATGCTATTGCCTCACAACCATTTTTTTTTTCTGACAAACTATCTCCACAGAATAGAAAATATAACAATTCAAATCAGGATCTGAGCAGAGCATCTTCAATTTTAGGCCCAGTTTACACTGAGACATTGCAGCAGTAAAACGCTATAGTTGATGTCGGTTGCTACCCCCCGTTCACACGAAGACTGTTCCAGGTGAAAACGTAAGTGTTCAGATCCAGCCTCAGAGTGGGACAGCTCAGATGCTCAACAGCTCACACTCGCGTACGGAAAAAAGGTGTGAATTTCCTGCTGCTAATCTGACCCCCACCTCCTGCTGCTCCCCGCACGTACATTTGGACATGCGCAGTAGCCGAGAACAAACGTAAACAACAATGGCGGCGGGTAGCTAACTAGCTACGTGGGCTTTGAGCACTGCACAGACGAGGATTCTACTCCAGCTACTGTTAAAATGCAGAATCATGTTGGTGCATCTTTCACGTCTTGTTGTAAAGTTCCTCTGCCCACTACTGGCCGGGCGCTAGAACTACATCGTTTTTGATCCTCGTATGAACGCTGTGACATTTGCATTAGGAGCCTGGTCGTTTCTGTTAATAGCCTGGCAACGTCTGCGCAGCGCCTCCGTCTAAACTGGGCCTAAAGCCTGGTTCACTCAAGACGATTTTAAAATTGTCGGCCGATTTTTTCTCTGTGTGAGACCTCACACACGGAGATAAAAAATCATGGGTCTAACCACTCTGGTCGTACAGTGTGTGGTGCGCAGCCACACGGCAAAATCACGCAAACCACACACATCACACACGAACCGATTTCACTCCCGAGCATTCACAGGTCACCGGAAATCTCACAACATCTCTCGAGATCAAGCGTGACTTCAGAGTAAACAGAATGTGCAGGCCTCTCTGCTTCACGCAGCCTGGTCTGACCACAGCAGCCTATAGAGACTCTGGTCTGACCACAGCAGCCTATAGAGACTCTGGTCTGACCACAGCAGCCTATAGAGACTCTGGTCTGACCACAGCAGCCTATAGAGACTCTGGTCTGACCACAGCAGCCTATAGAGACTGGTCTGACCACAGCAGCCTATAGAGACTGGTCTGACCACAGCAGCCTATAGAGACTGGTCTGACCACAGCAGCCTATGACTCTGGTCTGACCACAGCAGCCTATAGAGACTCTGGTCTGACCACAGCAGCCTATAGAGACTCTGGTCTGACCACAGCAGCCTATAGAGACTCTGGTCTGACCACAGCAGCCTATAGAGACTGGTCTGACCACAGCAGCCTATAGAGACTGGTCTGACCACAGCAGCCTATAGAGACTGGTCTGACCACAGCAGCCTATAGAGACTGGTCTGACCACAGCAGCCTATGACTCTGGTCTGACCACAGCAGCCTATGACTCTGGTCTGACCACAGCAGCCTATGACTCTGGTCTGACCACAGCAGCCTATGACTCTGGTCTGACCACAGCAGCCTATGACTCTGGTCTGACCACAGCAGCCTATAGAGACTCTGGTCTGACCACAGCAGCCTATAGAGACTCTGGTCTGACCACAGCAGCCTATAGAGACTCTGGTCTGACCACAGCAGCCTATAGAGACTCTGGTCTGACCACAGCAGCCTATAGAGACTCTGGTCTGACCACAGCAGCCTATGACTCTGGTCTGACCACACCAGCCTATAGAGACTCTGGTCTGACCACAGCAGCCTATAGAGCAGGGGTGCTCAATACGTCGATCGCGATCTACCAGTCGATCGCAAAGGTAGTATTGGTAGATTGCATTAAATAAATAAAAAATTACACATTCTAAACGAATATATACAAAAAACTCCGGGCAAAGTGGTGATTTTTGAAAACTCCGTTAATGCATTTGTGTGTAGACAGAGATAACCGGAGTTTTGCGTTCTCGCACGCCACAGTACCCCCCTAAATTCCTCTGGTCACTGAAGCATGGATCATACTACCTTAAAAACTGTTTGCTGTGAGATGCTCGCGGCAGCGAACATCCTCCACATCAGAGAGCAGCAAAGTGATCGTGGGGACTCACGCTCGAAAACAACCAAACCAGGACTAAACCAGGACTAAACCCGGACTAAACCAGGACTAAACCAGGACTAAACCAGGGCTAAACCAGGGCTGAGGACGGGGTCAGTGCTTGTAAACATACATCTTTACTCTGAGTGTCTTCTATGACTGTAAAAGTGCCGTTACCGGCGTCTGCATCAAAGCTCCGCCCACTTCTGTGTTTTTCCCCAACGCAGGACAGGACGTAAGAGACGCACATGTTTGGAATGTTACGAATGTGATTGATAACGCAGATGTGTGGATGCAAATTATTTTATAAACTGAGGAGGGGAAATATTTGGATTTAAAAAAAATAGGCATGGCACATGGACATGGCACCACAGTCAAATGACATCTGTGTTTTACTCAGTAATGTTTTACTGACACTTAGGTGACTGCACATGCGCAAACAACCGCGCTCAGTGCAGGAAAGCTAAACCACGACAAACTTGTCAGCGAGTTACCACCTATTTTCCGGACTATGCATCTCTGGCCGATTCAATTCAGTGCAAGTCATCAGAGTAAACTCGGGTAATGACAAAAAATGTACATAGGTAATTGTGTTGTGTTGTGCTATATTGGCTCATGCGGTTTTGCATGTACATAAACATACATTGTAGATATAAAGAATATTTTTTGAAATATATGATTTGCATTTTTGTAGTAGGTAGATCATTTTGACTTGATCCTTTTATAAGTAGCTCGCATGCTGAAAAAGTGTGAGCACCCCTGCTATAGAGACTCTGGTCTGACCACAGCAGCCACAGACACCATGAGGACAAACACATGTGGATTTTACTGCTCTACAGTTCTCTGGCCCGTGCTGTCTGTGCTGTTCAACAATACAGTTTGTACGGACGACCTGTGAACGCATCACACACACTGCTACACATGAAACTTTACATACGTGCAAACCAACAAGCACGGCTGCAGTAACACGTCTGTACTGTATTAGGACAGAGTGTAAAGTAAACGTACAAACACAACCATCAGTCTGATTATTTAGCACTAATCCCGTCCGAACAGGGCTGATGCCAACACTACCTGTGCAGCAGCATTTCTGCCCCATTCCTCTCCTTGTCATTTTGGTGATATTCTTTACACGACATGTCATACATACATTCACGGTGTTTCCAGAGGTCATCTAGATGTTCCTCCATCTCTGATGTCCACCGAACTTTCTGGTGCGCCATGCCGCTGACTGTTATTTTTTTTTACTGTGTTTCCTCGCCGGCTCGTCTCGTCTTCTGATTGGCTACACGCCGCAGTCATGGCAACGCGCACGTCTGTCCTCGGGGGACACCACACACAGAGAGAAATCGGGCCAAAACAATCCAACATGTTGGATATCCCCGATATTGAGATCGGAGCAGTCCCGAAGTCCTTCCGAGCGACGAGCACAACACACGGAAAATCCATCAGATTTTTTGTTACGATATTCGGAGCATTCTTACGATTGTCGTAGGGGTAAATCGGGTCCAAAATCGGCCTAATTATCCTCCCGTGTGAACCAGGCTTTAGTGAGTGACATCGTGACGGCGGCTGTTATCAGATAATTAGTTTCAACAAACAATACAAGGGTGTGATGAGTGATGGGGCAGGAATCAGAGAGATTAGCATGAGCTACAGATAAGTAAGTAAGTAATCTTTATTTATATACCGCCTTTTCACTGCAGATCTGAGTCTCAAAGCGGTTTACAATTGTTAATTTTGGGCATTTGTCTCTCACTCCACACAGAGATGGAACAGGATCGCCAGTACAGGAGGCGCATGCCAGAACAATTGGACATATTTTTATTGGCAGGGGAAGCCGGAGCACCCGGAGGAAACCTACGCAGACACGGGGAGACATCTGCGGGACCAGACCACAGATGCTGGACTCTGGAGCCGGACTTGGGAACTGGCGGCGCACTCTGATTCGCTGTTTAGATCTGTCAATCACCTCCCGGCTTTTACTATTATTTTTATTTTTACCCCGTTTTGACAGAAGTATTTAAACACTATTTTAAATACAAAGCAAACGGCCTTATGTGCGTCATATTGGTCATCAGTGTGGTAAGCGTCACAGATGTGGACCTGAGCGTTTCACTGCCTCTCCAGAATGAAGGAAACCGATCGCTCTCCAACAAAAGATTGACAGAATCAATGAAAAAACGACTCCGAGCATGTGTATGAGGCCAAATAGCACTGTAATCATGTTTAAAGCAGAGTAGATTTTTGCATTAGTAACTATACTCCTTCTTAAATACCCAAGACACATACGTACTTTGAAAGATGGAGGTTTGCCATCAATAGCCCTTTGCGTTCCCCTTTGTAATCAGATGCACCGGGTACAAACTAAACATTGATTGGTTCTTTGAGATGTCGGAGAAATCGGCAAAAGGAAAACAAAGAAAATGGCTGACCTTGACCAGTTCTTTCTGGGGCCAGATTTGAATGGGCTCCACCTGTTGTGGGGTCTGGGTCTGGATGCCGTACGTGTTCAGGAAAACCTGCAGCCTTCAAAACAAAAGAAAAACACAGGACGCACATAAGTTATAAGATCAAGATGAAGAGATGCTTTATATGTAGCACAGCGGGGAAATGCCAGTGTTGCATCAGCAGTTACAGAGCAGTAGGAATGAGCCGCACACAAGAGAAATGAACACTGGCTCTGTACTCATAATAAAGCGGCTTCTCCACCGCTGCTGCTGCTGCGACCTAAAGCGCTTTTTACTTTCACTAAAAATACTAAATTCTACTACTTATTGCTAGCTACTTTTATAATTATCTATTCATTTGTTTTGTTTTTTGTATGGATGGATGTGTTTCTGCTGCTACTGGATCAGTACAAGTATCTATCTAATAAAGAAGATCTATGGCATAAGAAGAAGCAGGTATAAAGTAGTGTGTATTCTATCTAGAGCAGGTCATAGTTTCATTATTCGGCTCCTCACAGCAGAAGTAGAGCGCTCCATTGATTTGGATGTAATTTCAAAACGTTACTGGTCATTATTTCTTGATAACCCCTGAAACCAATAATGACCGCGGCCATGGGCTTGTAATTTAGGTGTGTCAGATCACTCCGCAAGTAGTTCCGGTCACTTCGTCAACAAGCTTCTGCCTCTGTGAGAGAAACTGGGGAATCGCTCCGGAGGTTAACGTGAGTCCAACTTTCCCAGAGACATCTAAATAAGTAGCTAACCTAACTGCTACTCGCCTAGCCACGCTATAGTGTGGTCACACTTAGATCCATGGTGTAGCTCCGCTCAATAAACACAAATAACAGTCAATAAACACATTTAAATGTTAATGAGAGAATACATTATACATATACAGTCTTACCACACATGCACTGAGGTTTTCAGAATGATCTGTTAACGGTTTAATGACAAAAATACTGTTTTAATGCAACAAAATGCGTTCACAGCAAACCCAGAAGTAACCAGTGCGTTACACCTCGCTGCTGTGGAAACATTGGTATGACTGCCTCTTGAAAGTTTAGAGGTTTTATTGTCTGTTGTCTGTGTCGATCTGGACCGTGAGTCTGTAGAAAAGATATCTATCAATCTATCTAACTATTTATACCTCCATGGCGGAGGCGGTCAGGTTTGCCCAGTCGGTACTTATTTTCTGATTCTATACATGATCCCTTACGTATGTATTAAATATGGTTTATTTAATACATACATAATCTGTAGCCCAGATTTTCTTGTAGCCCAGATTTTCTTATTTTATTTTATTTTATCTTAAATTTATTGTCTATTATCTTAAATAAAAGACTTTGATGTGTGCAATCTGAGTGCTCTTATTTCTTTCTCTGCTGTAATGTGCAACGATGACACTGAAATATCTCCACTGTGAGACTAATAAAGGTTTATCTTATCTTATCTTATCTTACATTTGCATTGGATATGGTGCATGTGTACTGTGTAACCGTTTTCCATACAGGACTGGTTCTAAAATTAACCTCATAATTTGGTTTTCCCGGTGGCTTCTCCCTTACATTACCACCTTATTTAACTGAGAATAACTGCTTTCATGAGTCCAATGACGGCGAAGGTGTAGAAGGCGATACATAAATGAAAACACACATCCGCTCAGAGAAGTGACAGGTCAAAATGGGCCAGCACTTTTTAAGTTCTCCACAATTACTGCGTTGCTCTGGTGTGATGTAAGGGCACGGAAAGTTTATCGACCAAAGCACATTCAAAGACACAATGTATTCAGGGGAAAATATACGGTACCTCTGACTCTCCGCAATCAGGGCCACATGAATCACCACGTCGTTTTCAATAGGACCCTGTGAGAAAAGAAGGTAAAGTCAGGGAATACTGTTCTGCTGAAAAGATTAGACATGTAGCCGGAGGTTATAAACAGTATAAATGTAAGGAGGAAGTAATGGGAATCATTTTAATTCCAGCTTTTTAGTACTACTCCATCCATTCCATTGTCCTCGTCTCAGCAGTCTAAGCTATGCCCAGACTTCCCGATCCGCAAACACATCCTACAGCACATGTGATAATTAGTCATGATTTAAGTTAATGACAACCTTTCAGGCTTGTTCCATTTACAATCACTAAACTGCAGCACTACAGATGAAAATTATCTTGTAGCGATGTCTGCTCTGAACAGTGCATTTATTGGGCCTGTCAAATAAACAAATACATAAATAAAGAATTCAGCTTTTTTATCCAGAACATTTTCCAAACATTTGCTTCCCACAAAACATTCACCACATTTTTGTATTATCTTTCTTTAGTTTATTTAAGTTATTGACTCTATTATGGTCCTGGGTTTTGTGCATGTCCTCCCTGTGTCTAGTTTTGGATCCTGAATCCTCTCTGCTCTGGTCTGGACCAGTGTAAAACCATGAATCCTCTCTGCTCTGGTCTGGACCAGTGTAAAACCATGAATCCTCTCTGCTCTGGTCTGGACCAGTGTAAAACCATGAATCCTCTCTGCTCTGGTCTGGACCAGTGTAAAACCATGAATCCTCTCTGCTCTGGTCTGGACCAGTGTAAAACCATGAACACTGTTCTGCAGCAACATCTCAGGCAGAAAAAAAGAAAGAAAAACAACAATTGTAAAACACAAAACAACTGTTTCAGAGACACTTAGGACTTTCTGCAGTTTCCATTGCGTTCAAAAGTAAAAGTTTCCCCTAGCACTAAAAACATGCACAATAGGTCAAATCCTCCGGCCCTGGTCCTGACCAAGCAGAGTATCGACATCAGGAGGTCTGTACTCCACTACAGTGACCACTGCTCCTCTTCGTTACAATTGCCCGTACAAGGAAATTGGTTCCAGCTGACTGATGTTCAAATCAGTCTCTTCTCAACTCGGTCGGTCCACTCCTAATACACACTCAATGCCCACCACAATCTAAGCCTCAGCTCCAAGTCTGTGAAAGTAAGTAAGTAAGAAAGTGGTGATTTTACAGACCAAAGTCACACAAAGCGCTTTACCATGTTCAGCGTCTTGCTTTACAATGAAGCGAGTCCTGAACACACTGGACCATCAAAGCCCCCAATTAACACCATCCATTCTCTCTCTCACTCACATTCAAACCTATTCCACATGTTTTTAGTGGTAGGGGAAACTGGAGCACCCGGAGGAAACCTACGCAGACACGGGGAGAACATGCAAACTCAGAAAGGCCCTTTTCCGACCAGTTTTCAAACCCATGACCTTCAGCTGAGAAGCGCGAGTGCTCTCCACACTCAAGGTGCATGATAAATAAAGATAACTTTTCATTTTCAGTTTCAGGGCTTTACTTTTTGTCTGTTTCACAAAAAAACTCCAAAAGGGATTGATTTGATGTTGTATTGTGTATATATGTAGTATATAATAATTATAGCTTGGGGCGACAGTAGCTCAGTTGGTAGAGCATTGGCCTTTGAGCCAGAAGGTCGTGGGTTCGAGTCCACCTCAAGACTTTCACCATCAACTCCCACTGTCTGCTGTCGTTGTGTCCTTGGGCAAGACACTTAACCTCTGGGAACAGATGCCACAGTGGGGCGGCTGCGGCTGTAAAGTGCCAAACTGCCATTGTGTCCTTAGGCCACACACTTCACCCCCATTGCCTAGAATGAGTCTGGTGTGTGTGTGAATGGTTGGTGTAAAGCGTCTTTGAGTGTCCAAAAAAGCACTATATAAAAACCAATGCATTATTATTATTATCAATAAATCAGTTTTATTAACAGTCTTCCTTCTGAAAGCTACACTATCGTTCCCGCTGATCGCATGTGTCTGTGCACACGTCCTCTGACTGCATCCAAGCATTGATCAAACTCTCCGCTGTCAGAAGCTCTTCCTGTGAGCTCCATTACAATTCTTTGTGTTTGTTTATGCTTGAGATCTAAGTCAGCTTCATTGAACTGAGCACTGATTTCTCCACATCTGTTCAGGAGCCAAACAGAAGTGGAAGACTCATAAAAGGCTTTCATGTCCGCGCCATTGTCAGCATTCTCACACGCACAATCGAATTATAAACATCGGCTGCATTATTGCACAGCTGAAAGGGTCTGTGGTGACGCCGGGCGCAGATGGCCGAGTGTATAAAAGCAGCAACACACAAAAAGCACGGCTCCTCGGTGAAGAAGAAACAAGCTTTTGCAAATAGGGAGAGCAGTGGGAGCCATTTTGTGCAGCTGTAATGAGGACCTTTTAGTCTGATCAGAGCTAACGGCACAAATGGAGGAGAATGGCCGCTGAGATTGCTAGTATCAGTGAGGCACATACATGTTGCAGATTCATGCCGCATAAAAAGCATCCTTCACAATTTCTAGCAAGTTAACAAAGCCATAAAATGTGCTCATGGGGGAAACAGAGGTTAACGATATGGAGGAAGTAGAATCTGTTATCTATTGGTTTAGAAAAGCAATTTTGGCTCACAAACTCTCAGTCGCATAAAAACACGAAATTATCAATCGCTTACAAGGCTTTTACGAAACAATGGAGGCAATGGGAAACGATGAATAAAGCTGTGGTTGAACTGTGTCACAAGAGCCATTTTAACCCAATGTTTAAGTCTTTAATGTGAGCATTTGTAATATTATTCTGTCGGAAAATGTTTATCCACAATCCACTCCCACTCAAAAATACAGGCTCAGAAAGCATCCTCGCTTCTTTGGGGAAGAGATCGATCCATGCAGTGGTAAAGGATGTGTTAAAAGGCTTTTATTTTTCCTTAAACGACAAAAGTGTGTTGACAGTTTCACTTCTGTGGGGGAGTGTGAAATTCAACAGATAAAAGACCGATCGATAAGTAGTCACTAAGACGATAAATTGTTGAAAGGATATTTAATGGACAGTCAACTCAACGGTAGCCTGGTCTTAGCCATCCGTAAACTCTGGTCAATTATTATTTCCCTACATATACCTCTGGGTCTGATCTCAGTGAAATCATTTACATTGGTTGAATCGTGAATCCCATCCGACCAATCAGAGAGCGCAGGAGGCGGGTGTTGAAGGGAGGTGTCGGTGACGTCAAGAGTTTGCGCCAAATTGGCAGGTTGTAGTTTGGCAATGGAGAAGAATCCGTGTATCATTCGTTCTTTTGATTTTCTAAATAAAACCAACATTGAAAAAACGAATAACGAGGGATGTTTTTGATTCTCAATATTTGAATTTAATGCAAAATAGAAATATTGGTTTGTTTTTTTGTTTTCTGTGGATCCAATTAAAACGAAAATGCAGTAAACCAATAATGACTGTCTAAATTACATTTTGCGATTTTCCTTTGAAACACAAACGTCCCCCGGAAGTGATTCGAAAGTACGAGTTTGTCACGAGACCAGGAAGTGTCGCCTCCAGGTACTTGGATCGCACCTTGTTAGCGCTGGTTGTAGGAGAAATGTCTCTTAAAACTCTCCTCAACATCAGTCAGATTACCAGCTTTTTCGTTCGCTGCTGCAGAGACCATCGCAGATGAGAATTGTCAGATTCACGAGAGAAGTGTTTTCTTCGATTAAAAATATATAACTACACAAGTGTCAAGGTAAGACATAACTTAGCAACTAGCGCTAACAGCTAAGTTAGCGTTAGCTACGACACATTTAGCTTAAGCACATATATGAAACACTTACACATGTAACAAATGTACCTAATGTGGGTGCTTTATTATTATAAATGTATGTTATAGACTTTCATATTATATAAGAACATGATATGTGTGTGTATTGGTGAAAGTAATTATGCTAAATTTTAGTAAATAAAAGATGATGCTAGATGTACCTTAACCATTCAATTGTGCTTTGTTTCTGCTTCATTCTCAATTATTGTCGAGGGACAGTAGTTAGAGCTAGATGCTTCAGGCTTATGAAGAGAAACGAGGAGCCCTCAGACTGCAGGTTTGAAACAGTCAGAAAGACTGCAGGTTTGAAACAGTCAGAAAGACTGCAGGTTTGAAACAGTCAGAAAGACTGCAGCTTTGACACAGTCAGAAAGACTGCAGCTTTGACACAGTCAGAAAGACTGCAGGTTTGAAACAGTCAGAAAGACTGCAGGTTTGAAACAGTCAGAAAGACTGCAGCTTTGAAACAGTCAGAAAGACAGCAGGTTTGAAACAGTCAGAAAGACTGCAGGTTTGAAACAGTCAGAAAGACTGCAGCTTTGAAACAGTCAGAAAGACTGCAGCTTTGAAACAGTCAGAAAGACAGCAGGTTTGAAACAGTCAGATAGACTGCAGGTTTGAAACAGTCAGAAAGACTGCAGCTTTGAAACAGTCAGAAAGACTGCAGCTTTGAAACAGTCAGAAAGACTGCAGCTTTGAAACAGTCAGAAAGACTGCAGGTTTGAAACAGTCAGAAAGACTGCAGGTTTGAAACAGTCAGAAAGACTGCAGCTTTGAAACAGTCAGAAAGACTGCAGGTTTGAAACAGTCAGAAAGACTGCAGGTTTGAAACAGTCAGAAAGACTGCAGAACAGTTTGAAACAGTCAGAAAGACTGCAGGTTTGAAACAGTCAGAAAGACTGCAGGTTTGAAACAGTCAGAAAGACTGCAGTTTGAAACAGTCAGAAAGACTGCAGCTTTGAAACAGTCAGAAAGACTGCAGCTTTGAAACAGTCAGAAAGACTGCAGCTTTGAAACAGTCAGAAAGACTGCAGCTTTGAAACAGTCAGAAAGACTGCAGCTTTGAAACAGTCAGAAAGACTGCAGCTTTGAAACAGTCAGAAAGACTGCAGCTTTGAAACAGTCAGAAAGACTGCAGCTTTGAAACAGTCAGAAAGACTGCAGGTTTGAAACAGTCAGAAAGACTGCAGGTTGAAACAGTCAGAAAGCTGCAGGTTTGAAACAGTCAGAAAGAAGCAGGTTTGAAACAATCAGAAAGACTGCAGGTTTGAAACAGTCAGAAAGACTGCAGCTTTGAAACAGTCAGAAAGACTGCAGGTTTGAAACAGTCAGAAAGACTGCAGGTTTGAAACAGTCAGAAAGACTGCAGGTTTGAAACAGTCAGAAAGACAGCAGGTTTGAAACAGTCAGAAAGACTGCAGCTTTGAAACAGTCAGAAAGACTGCAGCTTTGAAACAGTCAGAAAGACTGCAGGTTTGAAACAGTCAGAAAGACTGCAGCTTTGAAACAGTCAAAGCCGCTGGGCTCATGTTCAGTTTGAGTTCCTGTCCTGATAGAAGACTAGCATAGCATCTTTCTGTTTGGTGGTTACTATTTCTCTTCTGCTGACTTTATAAGATAGTTAAGTTATAACAAGTAATAATTATGTCTGTTCTAAACCCACTTTTCTGTTTTAGATCTCACTGGGTGTGCAGCAGGTAAAGGTTTCAGACTTCACACTACTCCCAGCCTTGGCCTGTACCAGTGATCTGCAAAGCTCTCACGCTGGTCCTGGCCTGTACCAGTGATCTGCAAAGCTCTCACGCTGGTCCTGGTCTGTACCAGTGATCTAGCTCTCCAGCTGGTCCTGGCCGGTACCAGTGATCTGCAAAGATGGATGTGTTTATGTCAATGCAATAAAATTAATAATAACTGATCTACAAATCTCCTTTTTGTTCCTTTACATTTTAAACTTTCAACTCGTGTTTATCATTGTAAATTTATGTTACAAAATTAGAATCATTGCATGAAAAAGCACGTACTCATCAGTGTACATTATGTTCTGTCACATTTGAAAGTGTAAAAACTGTTCTTAAATCCAGTTGTCCTGGTCTTAATGGGCATTACACACGCAGTGACTTCACAGATAGAGATGTAAACTGTATGGTCAATCTAACATGCTGGTTATGAAGTCTAACGTGTTCTGTGAATGTAAAAACCTCCTTGTTCCAGTCTTTTTGGGCTCCTTTATTCACAGACCAACTGTGGCGGAGCTACAAGCAGTCAGTCTGCAGAGGTGAACAGTTTCCTATGACTCAGTGAGGATGCTGCTGAAGATCCCAGACACAGTCGTCCAGTCAGATGTTTGCTGAGTGCAGGGTGCGCTCCTTTCCTACGTCACTGCTACTATCGGTTCATGTGTAGAGTCATGATGTTACCTAATAGTATAGTACAGTCCCTGGTTTGCCCTTACATTAGCTCAGTCAGGTTCACTTCTAAACTTTGGAGTCACTGGCTTCTTTGTATGTGTGACTTGCTGTAAATATGTGATTATGCGTCTTTTTAACAGTTTTTTTTTTGTATTCTTTCATTCTTAGCTCTGGATCCTGTTCTTGCATGTAAGTCCTTAGTAAAGTCTAAATAAAATTGGACCCATGTTGCTGCTGAAAGGAAGTCTGAGGTGTAAGTTGTTCTATAAAGGTACATTCAAATACACAACTTGTCATTTTACAGTCTTGTTTAGTTAAGAATGTCATTTCCTAATTCATAAATCTATTGATACATAATCCACTAATAGTTCCACTAAAAATATGTACAATAGGTCTGGCATGTGCCTCCTGTTCGGCGACCCTGCTCCCATCTCTGTGTGGAGTGAGAGGACAAGTGCCCAAAAATAACAATTGTAAACCGCTTTGTGACTCTGGTCTGTGAAAGGCGGTATATAAATAAAGCTTACTTACTTACTTACTAGTTTAGTATTTGTTTTAACGGGTTTTCCATTGCGATTCAACACAATTTAGAAAAAAAATGTACAGAATTGTGTCCAAGTGTGTTTTCATTTGGGAACAAACTAATCAAAAATATTTACACTGGAACAGACACACAGAAGATTTACATACATGATGAATTTAGTCTTTGGCCTTCATAATTTGCCAAAACACAACAAAGCTGTGATTCCTGAGCCTCGGGAGACAGAATCCCTCTTGAATGTTGCAATACAATTATTCAAGGAAAAAGAGATGGAGCAGCAATAGTTTTAAGGCGGCTGATATGTAAAGAATATATATATATGTATGTATATACTGGGCAGGAACATGATCCATGTTTAATGAATACATTTACTCAGAATACCTTTCTGTGAGCCCTATACGATGAAATAACGCCACTTCAAAAAGTTTGCTTTCGTGATTAACCACTGTATCAAAAAGAAGGGACATGACTCAGCTGATGACTTGACATTTGGACAAACCTAGTCGGTGTAACGTGGTTGATATTTCTGCATATGTTTGAATGTTTTAGAACCATTCTATCGCTGTATCTGCAAAGTCTTCCAACGCACCCATCATTTAGTTCATCTCCACCGCTACTCCACTGTTCACCTGCGGGATGCGCACTTGCGAATCACTTCCAGGGGATTCTTGTGTTTCAAATGGAATTCGCAAACAGTAATTTAGACGATCATTATTGGTTTACTGCATTTTCGTTTTAATTGGATCCACAGAAAACCAAAAACAAACCGATATTTCAATTTTGCATTAAATTCAAATATTGGGAATCAAAAACATCCCTCGTTATTCGTTTTTTCAATGTTGGTTTTATTTAGAAAATCAAAAGAACGAATGATACACGGATTGAGAAGAATGTGATAGTAAAGTATTCTGGTCTGGTTCTATCAAGAAACTGAAGCCGGAGCAAGAGGAATGTTTATCAAATGTAATCGCTGGCAAAGATTGTGGCGCTACTTCCCACGGGCTCCGTTATTGGCAAAGAAGATGTCAAAAGCTAGGCTAACTGCTAAATACTAGCATCTAACCCGGGCGCATTACATACCTCACCAGAAACTCAGATCCAATGGTTTCAATCTGCTAAAGGAGTTAACCCCTCCCACCTGTTCACGGAGTCAATGGAGAAAGTCCAGACTTTAGTACGAAATGTAATTTGTACTATGGTGTGGTACGACCAGGCAAACTGAACTGTAATCAATATGCCTTTTTATCTAAATGACAAGTTTATTGCACAATTCATTCACTAGGGCAATGTTTTTCAACCATATTTGGTCAAAATAAAGTTAAATGACAATACTGTGGGCAGCTTGGAAAGACTGAATTCTACACTTTGATGAGAATTACTTTCAGTGTTGATAAAAGCTGCGGAATTCCATGTTTGTGGAAGTTTTAGCCTCGTGATGGTTTTCAATGGAAAGAGGTTCCCACGGCTCCAAAGGTTTTGGAAACACTGCACTTGGGAACTCAAGAGTGCATTACAAAGCAAAAAAAAGGAAAAATTTAACAGATAAAAACACAATCACAGTACAATGAAAACATAAGAAGTGCAGATACAGATACTTTCAGTGACGCACACAGTTAAGTAAATCTGCTTAAACGTTCTCAGAATAAAAGCCTGTCTCGTGTTTACAGGAAGAACACATCTGCAGCGCTGTGTGTCTCAGGCCGGGGGTTTTCTTTTCCTTTTTTTTAAACTGGGAAATGTAAAATGTAATAACACAGTTTAATCAAATTAGTTGCAGCATGAATTGCTCATAAAAAATCAAGTCAGAGAATAATATGAATCCATTGGTTTTATAAATACACTGCAGTACTTTTCTTGACACTAAAACACTGGATTTAGTCCCTACATGATGGAGCCACAAATACATTTCATGTTTTTAACAGTTTGTCCTGACAGTTTAAGTAGACGACATTATTATGTGAAAGACACTTATATTTTTGGCAGTTTACCAGGACAGAAATAAGTGATTTTATAATAACTGTAGCCAATAATGTACAAGCGTGTGGCATCATCTTTTACTACTATTAATTTGCGCAATGATAATAAGATGTTTATATGTCTACCATGGTAGGTTATAGATTGTTTTCAAGAACACAAAAAAACAAAAAGTGTTGTGTTCTGAACCAAAATCATCAGCAATATAAAAGTTTACAATAGTCTATCAGATTACAGTGATGGTTTGAGCTGAAACCAGGCCATGACCTCTGAGGAACTGTCAAGACCTTCAGACCAGGCCATGAAGTCTAAAGAACAGTCTGTAGACCTTCAGACCAGGCCATGAGGTCTAAAGAACAGTCTGTAGACCTTCAGACCAGGCCATTAGGTCTAAAGAACTGTCTGTAGACCTTCAGACCAGGCCATGAGGTCTAATGAACTGTCTGTAGACCTTCAGACCAGGCCATGAGGTCTAAAGAACTGTCTGTAGACCTTCAGACCAAGCCATGAGGTCTAATGAACTGTCTGTAGACCTTTAGACCAGGCCATGAGGTCTAAAGAACTGTCTGTAGACCTTCAGACCAGGCCATGAGGTCTAATGAACTGTCTGTAGACCTTCAGACCAAGCCATGAGGTCTAAAGAACTGTCTGTAGACCTTCAGACCAAGCCATGAGGTCTGAAGAACTGTCTGTAGACCTTCAGACCAAGCCATGAGGTCTAAAGAACCGTCTGTAGACCTTCAGACCAAGCCATGAGGTCTAAAGAACTGTCTGTAGACCTTCAGACCAGGCCATGAGGTCTAAAGAACTGTCTGTAGACCTTCAGACCAGGCCACGAGGTCTAAAGAACTGTCTGTAGACCTTCAGACCAGGCCATGAGGTCTAAAGAACAGTCTGTAGACCTTCAGACCAAGCCATGAGGTCTAAAGAACTGTCTGTAGATCTTCAGACCAAGCCATGAGGTCTAAAGAACTGTCTGTAAACCTTCAGACCAAGCCACGAGGTCTAAAGAACAGTCTGTAGACCTTCAGACCAAGCCATGAGGTCTAAAGAACTGTCTGTAGACCTTCAGACCAGGCCATGAGGTCTAAAGAACTGTCTGTAGACCTTCAGACCAAGCCATGAGGTCTAAAGAACTGTCTGTAGACCTTCAGACCAGGCCATGAGGTCTAAAGAACTGTCTGTAGACCTTCAGACCAAGCCATGAGGTCTAAAGAACTGTCTGTAGACCTTCAGACCAGGTCATGAGGTCTAAAGAACTGTCTGTAGACCTTCAGACCAAGCCATGAGGTCTAAAGAACTGTCTGTAGACCTTCAGACCAAGCCATGAGGTCTAAAGAACTGTCTGTAGACCTTCAGACCAGGCCATGAGGTCTAAAGAACTGTCTGTAGACCTTCAGACCAAGCCATGAGGTCTAAAGAACTGTCTGTAGACCTTCAGACCAAGCCATGAGGTCTAAAGAACTGTCTGTAGACCTTCAGACCAAGCCATGAGGTCTAAAGAACTGTCTGTAGATCTTCAGACCAGGCCATGAGGTCTAAAGAACTGTCTGTAGACCTTCAGACCAGGCCATGAGGTCTAAAGAACTGTCTGTAGACCTTCAGACCAGGCCATGAGGTCTAAAGAACTGTCTGTAGACCTTCAGACCAGGCCATGAGGTCTAAAGACCTTCGAACCAATCCTAGTGGTAATAAGTGTCTTTCATGACATTTTTTGTGCGATTATGTTAAAACTGAGCTTGTCATTACAACAGTCTGCCTTTTCCAGTCCTGAAGATCAAAGCAAAGCAGCAGACGAAGGGAGTCATTGTAGCTTCGTCTAAAATTATGTGAATGTTGAGAAATTCATGAATATCAAAAATGCGGCACAGTGGCTGAGTGGATAGTACTCTCGCTTCTCAGCAAGAAGGTCCTGGGTTCGAATCCCAGTCGGAACAGTGCCTTTTTGAGTGGAGTTTGCATGTTCTCCGAGATTGTTTTCAAATCACTGATTGGGAAATGATGTTTGCTCTCATGGTGAGGACATCGAGAGCCTGACACACTGCATTACAGACTATATTCTCTTCTGTGTGGATAACACTGTACCAACTAAGAAGGTGCGGTGTTTTTCTAACAACCACCCATGGGTGACCCCTGAGCTTAAAGCCCTCCTTAACCTCAAGAAAAGGGCTTTCATCTCAGGGGACAGGGAGGAGCAGAAGAGGATCCAGCACGAGCTCCAGTGGAGGATCAGGAGGGCCAAGAAGGACTATGGGAAAAAGCTGGAGCAGAAGCTGGCCCAGGGAAACGCCCGCGACGTGTGGAGAGGCCTAAAGAACATCTCCGGCTTTGGACAGAGTGCCAGAGGAACAGCAGATGGAGACCAGCACCGGGCGGACGAATTTAACCAGCACTTCAACCGGTTTGATTCTCCCCCCTCTCCATCTGCCCCCCCCCTCCCGCCCCCACCTCTTCACACGTCCCCAGCCCAGTGGACACCGCCCAGTGGACACTGCCTCCGGCTGCCCCGGGCCCTCCTGCCCCCCGCATCCCCAGACCCCACCTCGGACAGTACACCCCAGTCCCCCCCCCTCTCCATCACACCGGACCAGGTGAGGAGTCAGCTCCAGCGCCTGAAGCTGAGGAAATCCGCAGGACCGGATCCCGGTCCCAAAAACAGCACACGCCAAGGAACCGGCTCACTACAGACCAGTCGCACTGACCTCCCACCTGATGAAGACCATGGAGCGGCTCATCCTCACCCATCTCCGCTCCGTGGTCAGCCCCACCCTGGACCCGCTGCAGTTCGCCTACAGACCCAACATCGGAGTAGAAGACGCCGTCATCTACTTCCTGCAGCGGACGCTCTCCCACCTGGAGCCCGCCGGGAGCGCTGTGAGGGTCATGTTTTTCGACTTCTCCAGCGCTTTCAATACCATCAGGCCGGCACTGCTGCGGGGGAAGATGGAGGACGCAGGAGTGGACAGTAGCCTCACTGCATGGACCATCAACTACCTCACTGCATGGACCATCAACTACCTCTCAGAGCGACCACAGTACGTGCGGCTGCAGCTGTGAGTCTGAGGTGGTAGTCTGCAGCACTGGGGCCCCTCAGGGCACTGTCCTCTCACCGTTTCTCTTCACCATCTACACCTCAGACTTCACACACGACACACACAGCTGTCACCTGCAGAAGTTCTCCGACGACTCCGCCATCGTGGGCTGTGTGTCTGAGGGGAACGAACTGGAATATCGGTCGGTTATCAAGGACTTTGTCGACTGGTGTGAGCGCAACCACTTGTGCTTGAACACCAGTAAGACCAAGGAGATGGTCATCGACTTCAGGAGAAAACCACTTTCCCACACGCTGCTGAACATCCAGGGGGAGGACATTGAGCTGGTGGACAGCTTCAAGTACCTGGGTGTTCACATTAACAATAAACTGGACTGGTCCATAATACAAACGCCCTGCACAAGAAGGGCCAAAGTCGCCTCTTCCTTCTGAGGAGGCTGAGGTCCTTCGGAGTGAGCAGGCCTCTGCTCAGGACTTTTTATGACTCTGTGGTAGCTTCTGCCATTTACAGAGCGGGACAGAAACAGACTGAACAAGCTGGTCAGGAGGGCCAGCTCCACTCTGGGCTGCTCCCTGGACTCTGTGGAGGAGGTGAGGGACAGGAGGGTGCTAGCCAAAGCCACCTCCATCATGAACAATACCTCCCACCCACTGCACAGGACTGTAGAGGAGCTGAGGAGCTCCTTCAGTGGAAGACTGAGGCACCCTCAGTGTAGGAAGGAGCGCTACCGCAGGGCCTTTATCCCCACCGCTGTCAGACTGTACAATAAGTCACTTTAAATGATCACTGTGTGAAAACCTGCACTACTATTGACACCGTTTCCAATTGACACTTGTCACTTTTGTTGCACATAATTATTGTCACTTTATTGTACATATATATCCTGCATGTAACATGTTTGCACATTTCCTCCCTTTGCACAATCTGAGTGTTCTATCCATGCCAAATGTGACATGTACTTTCCTCCTCTGTGAGATGCACATCTTATTTTATCTTATCTCACAGTTTTTCCAATGTGGTTTTACTGCAAATGGCAAATAAATCAATCTGAATCGGTGTTGGTTTCCTCTGGGTGCTCCGGTTTCCCCTACCACTGAAAACATGCACAATAGGTCTGAATGTAAATGAGAGAGTGAATGATGGTGTTGGAGCTGATGGTCCAGTGTGTTCTGGACTCGCTTGGAAAAATATCTGACTCTGAACATTGTAAAGTGCTTTGGGTCTGTACCTTGGTCTGTGAAATGTGCTATATAAATTAACATTACTTACTTACTATAAAACATTCTGCTGCGACACGTTCCTTGATCATCTTTTATCATTTTCTTCAGCCGGTCATGGATCCAGGCATGAAGCGGAAAAAAGCTACAGACAGAACACTTTTACGACCGCTGAAAAACCATGAGAGAAATCATGTATCTGGACCAACGCACTCTGGACCACCTGGTTAGTCCCTGGTCCCGATGTGAGCCACAGAGAAATAAACACAAATGAGAAATGGACAATACCATCATCCTCTTGGACAGAATTGGGACCAAATTGTGTCGCTGAATATGGACAGTATGAGGCTGAAACTGGAGAATGGAAGCCACTTCAAAGGAAAGAGAGATTCAGGACGTTTAAGTCAACGCAGAAAGAGAGTGAGAGACTATTTTCAAAGCAATATGGGGAAACGACCCAATGGAGATAATGAAAGAGTTTGGTATTTTTCTAAATGTTGTATTACGAGTTATGTTTATTTTTCCTTTCTGATGGTCACATGTGATAGTGTGACTTACGGAAAGAATATGGATCTTTGAAGAGTGAAGATCTCAATAGGTGTCTGCGAGCACATGTAATTCCCTATGCTACCACCAGAGGGATACTTTTTTTATCTAAATTTGAAAATGACCGGCTGAAAACGCACCCATGTGATTGTATAAAATGTTCAATACTCTTTAGAAATGGACCTACAGTATAGGACTTTAAAAGGCATTCTTACGTTAATGATTCCACACCAATAGACTGGGGTGAAAATGGTTCTATATATATATATATATAGTTCTATATTTTCCTACTTCCAAAACTCATGGCTCCTTTGACTATCGCCCAAAAATCACTTCTCAATCTGAGTTTTGGACCACACTGCTCCTCGACTGCATTGTCTTTTGCTGTGACGCATCTTTGCATAATTTCTAATAACAGCTTGTCATTCTCACATTCAGTGTTGGCATGGAAATATAATTCATGTATTCAAGAATTATGAGCAAGCTGAGCTAAAAGAGTCTCTTGGCATATTTAATATTAACTTGAGGAACACAGATGCTGTAGAGTCAGTTGCAGTTCCAGGTGAGAGTGTTGTGTCATGGACACAACACTCTCAACAATGGCTGAAGGAAAACTGTTGGATAATGGAGAGGTCCCTTGTCCAAGTTTGGGTATCAAGAAAAACTAAAAACATTTTCAGATGCATGTGTGGATCCTGAGTGTTGACTGTAAAAGTGTCAATTAAAGTAACTCAAAAACTACTATAATATATTAGAAACAAATATTTCAAACACAGACATATAAAAGAAGCTGTAAAGCAGCTACAGTATATTCAAAATGCTGCAGCTCGAGTCCTGACAGGAACCAGGAAGTACGACCACATTAGTCCAGTCCTCAGGTCTCTGCACTGGCTTCCTGTGGCCCAGAGAATAGATTTTAAATCAGCTCTCCTTGTATATAAGTCTGTAATACATATGCAACATGCTGGTGCCGTACGAGCCGCTCGAACTCTGAGGAGCGCGGGGACTGGCCTCCTGTTGGTGCCCAGAGTCGGGACTAGACATGGGGAGGCAGCGTTCCAGACCTATGCACCTAGAATCTGGAACAGTCTTCCCGAAGGTGTGAGACAGGCTCCTTCTTTACACGCGGCACGGTGGCCGAGATGATAGCACTCTCGCCTCTCAGCAAGAAGGTCCTGGGTTCGAATCCCGGTCGGACCAGGGCCTTTCTGAGTGGAGTTTGTATGTTCTCCCCGTGTCTGCGTAGGTTTCCTCCGGGTACTCCGGTTTCCCCTACCACTAAAAATATGTCCATTAGTTCTAGCATGTGCCTCCTGTACTGGCCCCGCTCCCATCTCTTTGTGGAGTGAGAGACAAATGCCCATAATTAACAATTGTAAACCGCTTTGAGACTCAGATCTGCAGTGAAAAGGCGGTATATAAATAAATACTTACTTACTTAAGCTATGTTCAAGTCCAGACTGAAGACGGTTCTTTTCAGCCGTGCCTACGACTGATCATCAAGAAATCGGATCATATATTTATTTTTGATGTATATATTTATTCATTTTCTTAAACTGTCTTTTGTATTTGTTTTTACAGTCTGTTTTTAAATTGTTTTTAAATTGCTTTTAAATGTTGCCGATGTGAAGCACTTTGGGTTGCATTCTGTATGAACTGTGCTATAGAAATAAACATTGATTGATTGATTGAAAAGAGACAGTGTGGTTAAAATCAAAAGAATATTTGAAAAATAAATTGTTGGCAAAATTTTAAAAGACCAGATCAGCCCTAGCCTGGCCTTATCCATCATCATGTCCTGCCTGTAGCGTCTGGGTCTGGTTCCTGTGTTTGAGATTGGTCGGATGGTTGAATTGGGTGTTGTAGTCAGTTGTGGGTGATGTCAAGAGTTTGCGTCGAACGGGAAGGTTGTAGTTTGGTGAAGAATGTGATAGTAAAGTATTCTGGTCTGGTTCTATCGAGAAACTGAAGCCGGAGCAAGAGGAATGTTTAGCAAATGTAATCTCTGTTAAAGATTGTGGCGCTGCTCCCCACGGGCTCCGTTAGCGGCAAAGGAGATGGCTAAAGCTAGGCTAAATGCTAAATGCTAACAACAGACTCGGGTTTATTACAAACGTCACAGTAAACTCAGATCCAATGGTTTCAATCTGCAAAAGGAGTTAGCCCCTCCCACCTGTTAACGGAGCCAATGGAGCAGCTCCAGACTTTAGTACGAGATGTAAATTGTACTATGGTGTGGTACGACCAGGGTAGGTCAGCCTCTGATTGGATAATTCTACTGTGACTCAGTGACATTAACACAACATCAGGAAATCACTTCATTTAAAAAGAACAACATTTAGAAAAATAATCAACACAAATATAACTGACCTTTGAAAAATGTGTAACAGACGAGATGATTTACGTCAATTCTTTTCTAAAAATTAAACTTTAAAAAATAAATGATGGTCTGGTTTCACATTTACTATTTACTCTGAAAGTAATGACTTTGTGTAAAAAAAATTCTGAATGAAATGTGGATCTTCAAAGCATCAGGTCCAGACACAAATGAACCAAACACATCTGTTCTTCTTCTACTAATGGACTCAAAAACATAATATATCAGATTATTCAAATCTACATTTTTGGCCGTATGTCACACTTTTGTACCCTGTAGTGTGAACAAACAGATTATTTTTCTGTGATTTAAGTTCAAATCAGAAATAAAGTAAAGTATGTACATTTACTGGTCGTCAATATTTTACAAGCTAAGCTAAAAGAACAGTTTAATCAG